>CM052341.1:21269417-21282361 GCA_028455595.1 Lasioglossum vierecki | reverse complement strand
CGCTTCAAATGACCCAAGGAACCTCCCATTTCCGGGAAGTACACGAATTTTTGGACACCCTGTATATCTTACGATATCTATGTTCGCGGTTCTTCCACTTCGAGAAACGGTGGAATTGCGGCACATTTGGAACAGCATTTCATTGAAGATTGATATAAAGATTAGGGCACTAAACAATAGAGGAACAAATGAAATTGTACAATATCGTTTAGAAAGTATTGAAATGGGTTAGTATTTCGTAGATAGCTGGTTCCGATTGAACGAAACACTTATCGATCGGAGCGTCAACGTCGCGTCGCCCGGAACACTACGCCGAAAAGCATGTTCATGCTAACGACAAGCAAACAAACCGTGCGTGTTCGATTCTCACCAGGTAGTTGGGTAATCCACCTATCTAACCGTATATCTGCGTTCCTCTTCTCTTTTTTTTTTTTATTTTTCATTCACGGAATAGTGGAACAGCTGCGAAGATAGTTGGAGCCGTTCTTATGCCTCTTATTAACCTAAATGATACGTCATAAACCAATATGCCTTTCAAATAAAATATCGTTTAAATTTTGCTGTTGCGATACCAAAAATTATAGAAGACGGCTACATTATTTTTCACTTTGCAAATGGATCTTTCGGATCGGATTCAATATGGAGAGGACGACTGATTTTTGCTTATTAATCTAACTAGTGTTCTTGATTTCTCAACATTTTTCATTTCTCGAGAAATGGAAATAAGGCTACATTTTTCTAGAATATCGAGAATTTTGGTAATTATTGCGAAAGGGTGGCCATACTCCGATTTTGATGAAATTTAAATGTTACGCAGCAACACATTTTGAACAACTTTTTCCTTTTCCAATATACGGGCGTCGCTTTTAGTTTTCGAGATATTCAGAAAAAGCTACATCTAATGCTGTATTGAATTTTTCGTATTCTAGCACGCTCCGTGGCAATATCACAAACCGAGGCCGCTCCGGCGCGGCGACTCTTTACTTTTTTTTTGTAAAGACGTTGACACAGAAATCGTTGACGGATTACAGAAAACAGGGTCGCACTCTATATAGTAAATTTTAAATTTTGAAAGACTACACCTGGATTTTCGTATGCGTACCCCCTGTCCGCACCCTCCAAGACCTAACCACAACTCATTCTGATCGCATGATTTTTCCATTACAGGTTCAAATTCTGGATGACAGTTACAAAGCAAAGATTATGCTATCAGTATGAGTTGTGGTTAGGTCGTGGAGGGAGTGAAAAGGGCCGGCCGTCAGGAAGGCCCGACCACGCATACGAAAATTCAGGAGTAGTCTTTCAGAATAGAAAGTTTATTTTATATACGTATCACCCTTCTGTCATCCCCACCACGTGTTTACAAACAAAAGTAAACTTCAATACAATACAGTATTAGCAATAGTTTTTTGCGCATATTTCGGAAACTAAAAAAACTTGTACGGGATACGGCGCGACGCGACGGATGCCCGCTCTAGTGGTGAGCGTCACTGGCGGCGACTCGTGTTCCGCGGTGATATTTTGCTTCCTGGTTCGGTAAAAACATCGATGTTCGCAGCTTGACAAGGTGGTTTCTCAAGATAAAAGTGTAGTCTATCGCGTGGTATATTTCGATTTTCCACTGGACTCCTATTTTCTGAGATAAATCAAAAAATATCATCGAAATTTAGTGCAAAAGTGGTGTCTCTCCGTCTTTATTGATAGTTTAAACATGTTTAAACATTCATACTGTATTACTAGCGGATGTCACTGTATTCAGAAAAGAATACATAATCTTTTGCTGCAAAGAACAATTCAATATCTATTATAATAACATCACAATAATTATTTAAAGTTGAAAAATAGGTTTTTTTCAAAAGCTGTGCGTGTAGGAAAAAATTAAGGCCAGATGACAAAAAACTCTGTAAGATCCACCAACAGTTGTATGAAAACATAAAAAGATTTTAATTTGTTGGACAGTGGTACCAGAATTTTTAATAAAAAAAATATTGGAAAACTTATGATATTTGGAATATTGTTGATAATATTTATCGAAAGCACAAAAAACTTTAACTCAATGTTTATTCCTGTCCAATATGTACATAATTTTAAAAACCAGGAAAAAATAGACGCTGAATATAACCGATAAGTTCATTTATTTAAAATCGAACTTTTATAAAGTGAAACATTAAGCTCTTTTTTGTTTTGAAATGACTTTTTGAGAAGCATAATGTGTCTTATGCAGAAACATACAATCTATTTCTTTTTTTTTGTAACAAAATCTGTAGCCGTAAAAAAGTTTCTTTCATTATGTGTGGATATTGGCTTTATTGTATATTGAATATCCAAACGTTGCTACACTATTTTTATAAGAATCATTGGTATACTTTCCGAGTAGTCTTCTTAGAATTTTTTTATCATTTTACTCGTATCTGTCTTAGATGTTGAATAGAAAAATGTATTTTCTGAATCTTTCCGCGAAGATACAATAATCTTGTATCTTCTTTTATATGTTTGTTTTTTAATAACAACAAGAAACACATTACTCAATTGAGTATCCAGTTTTTCGAAAGTTTTAAATAAGAATTTAAGAGCGCCTTCGGCAGTTAACCATGTCGAAACTTCTCTACTAAAATTTTTTATTGTAATTCTTATAGGCTCTGCATTCATAGTTCCACATATAATCTACATTTGTTTCAGATAGTGGCCTTTTAATAGGATTCCGTACTCCCAAAAATAATCTAATCACAACGTCCATAGTGTTCCACCTGGTTTTACAATCCAAAATGAGTTTTAATTTTGTATTCTGTTACATTATCTCACATCGACAAGCATTCTCAATAATTATTATAAATTATCACATTGTAAGCATGCATACGTAGGCATCGATATGCTGCTTGTAGATATGCTTACACGTACGCGATTGATTAGAATGCAATTGATATGCAATTTGAGTTAATTAAAAATTCATTTTCGAAAATATGTTATAAAATAAATTTTCCTAGATTTAAATTTCTCGAGAAATCAGAAATAACTAATTATAAAAATTCTTTAGATAGAATTCTCGAAAAGGAACTCTAAACCCAACTCATACGCCAAAGACTAATACAGCCAGTAAATAAAATACCATTTTACTGTTTCAATACCAAAAATTCTACAAGAGGACTTCATTACTTTTCACTTTGCAAGTAGATCTTCTGAATAGGATTCAAGGTGGAGGGGGCGACTGGTTTTTAGGGTTAGCAGTGAGCTGTAGTGGGGAGGCGGGGCGTCGCTAATTAGTCGTGCGGAGTGGCTGGCGCAAAATTTGCGAGAGAAATCTGAATGAACGTGCCTTGAATCGTGCTACGCGGTTAATACAAATGTGTATTACCCAGCAAATAAATAAATATTTGGTCATGAGCGGAGCAACTCAAATATGTTCAAGCAATGTCAGCAGCATCTCTGTTTGTCCCTCTCGCTCTCTCTCTTTCTCTCTCTCTCTCTCTCCCCTTTTTCACCCTGCTCTCCTCCTCTTCTCCTTCTCCGTTCACACACGTATGCACGCACGTACAACACGTACACATACCGGAGAGGGGATTATTCGTAGAAGCAGGTGGAAAATCCACACGCGCACACGAAAGCGAAAAGGAAACGCAGCCGCCACCGTGGAAACAGTGTTCATTGGCTTCAGGTTTGATTCTCCTTTTTCCTCCTTGTCGTTTTTCCGATATTTCTGTCCCGCCTAGTTTCCCCGGCTTTGCCTGTCTGTGTCAGTGTGTATGTAATTCATCCGTTTCACTGTCGTCGTGGTGTTACTCTGTTTTATTCTGGCCTTTTCGTATCGCACGCGACTCAATGTTTCTATGTCCCCCACTCTACATTTCGGTACAAGTTTCCCTTGATCCTGTCGTTGATTTTCTCTCGTTTTACAGTGTTCACTTCGACACGCTCTGCAAGTCTCTTCCCATTCTATCACTGCATCTCGTGATATTTTCAGTTTTCGCAATCAGAGTTTGCGACCGAAAAATCCGAAAAAATTCTCGAATAAGTGTTTCGATGTGGTGAACATGCCGGTTCATTTTTTTTTTGAATTTTCGGACGGTAATAAATGTGGAAAATGGGGTAGGAACTGGTTTTTTCACGGAGCTACGGAGCTACCCTCACATGGGGGGGGGGGGGGGGGGGACTGAAACTTGAATTTCAACCCTGTCCACGAACGGCCTCCTCCTTCCGTTAATGTATTTGTGTGCGTGTGTTTGCATGGTGCGTGAGTTTCTACCATTATAACAGCGTTATACGCATGAGAATACACAGAGATCCGTATCCACGTAGGACGGCAGGCGATAGCGTTCGGGTACAATATGTACTCAGTCTACCCCACGGTTGACTCTTGGTATTTGATTCTTGAATCATTTTGTGTACGAGAGGAGCGGTTAATCGTAGGTTAAATATTTTGGCCAATCGAAGCTTGACGCGCCAGCGCGGACCCGACGGCGGCGACGACGACGACGACGACAGCGACGACACCCGACATCGACCCCCTCGATTGATCGAATATTGGACAGTGAACTAAGGTAAAGGTACCAGTAGAGAGAGAGAGAGTTGACCATTTTATAGAAAACATAAAAATATAAGGTTTTTTGTTGGTCAAGTTTTAAAACAATTACACGCGAAATGAATTCATGAAGGTTAGTAATATGCCGATATATTTCTATTTCCTTAACGTTTCTGTTAAGAACAGCTGTACGGTTCAATTTAAAAAATCCATACGTTGTGAGCTTTTCGCCACTGAATTATTTGCTATTTACATTCTCACAGAGTTTTATAAGCGATGAATGGACCGTTTTTGTTATCATAACTTGAAAAACAATAGTATATAAGGAGGTCAAATATTGAATATTGTGTTTGAACAATTTTCAGAAGTTGGCAGCCGCTGATGAATTACTAATTTAAATTTGTTTACGATTTGTAATGTATCCATTTTACATCTAAGACTGTTAGGAGTAGAAAATATAATTCTAAATTTTGTAACATGCTGTGTTTTAGAGGATGACTATATGGTCAACTATTGATTGCATTCACGGTCAAGTATTTTGTAGTGTCCACTTTTTTAAACCAGCCATGTGCGTGACATTATAAATACGAACGGACATATGAAATGCTATACTGTTGAAAAAGTTGTGAACGAACGCGTGATATTTTTATACGAGCAAAACATTTCCCTGGAAAAATTCTTCGAGTAACTAAAACTAAAACGACTATTTCGTCGATGAAAATGTACGGGCGATTATGGAAGTGGCCAGAGCAGCCTAATGTACTGGGTTGAGCAGTTCTCACAACGTCTAATCTGTTCCTGAATTAAACTTTTTATGGACTTGATTTGTGTCATTTCTTATTTTATTCTTTAACTGTAATTGTTTGTGCGGGTAATTGTTGAAACTAAATGATACTAAAGTGATTCTCAACATTATTGCTTACACTCTCTTTCTTGTATAAGTGGTCAACTACTAACGAACAGAAGGTCAATTACTAGATCTTTCATTTTTAAGGGTGATCAACTTCTGAAGCAATTACTGAATTTTTAAATAGGTTGTCTAAATTTGTATAAGTAAACTTTTTTCAAAAAGTGGCCCTATTACATAATCTAGAAGACTTAAAGAATGTCTTGAGGCATCGACTCTCGCTATTTGATGACAGAGAAAGTGGTTACTATTGTTCGCGTGGAACACTTCTCCTAACTGGTAAACTACTAATACCTTTACCTTAGGAAACGATAGAAGAAACCATAGGAACACTGCACCACAATCGGACAATTACAAACAAAACGAATATTCCAGAATTCATATTAGTAGACTTTGGTTTGTATACAGGGTTTCTCAAAATTCCTGCAACATTCGGAATTCGGAGGTTCTTGAGGTTAGTGACGTGGCTTTGTTAAGGAATTATCGACGCGTGTTGGCACAGTCGACCAATTGACAGTTGGTGCGCTTTGATTGGTCTGTGTCTTTCGTTAATAAGTCCTTAAGAAAGTCGCGGACGCCATTTTAGCAATGGCAAATGTTCCTTTGAATGAACTCAAGAACTTCCAATTTCCGGCTGTTGAAGGAAATTTGAGACGCCCTGTGCACGCATTCGATCATTTTAACAATTTTAATTTTTAACTTTCTTTTATTTCTATCAGTAGGTGTACAAATTATTTCGTGGCTTTGTCTTGGTGTATTTGGTGTTCAATTACAAACAACCAGAACATACTCAAGTCTTGAAAATATAATCCCTATCATTGTCCATACAGTTGCACACTTCTACAGGTGATTGATGGTCCCAGTAAAAGATTTAGAAATAAAACAAAGTAGCAAACAACAATTGTGAAGGCCACAAATTAATTTGTACACCTAATATTTTGATTTTCATCTAGTCGATTTTGTGATAAATGCATTTCCACAAAGATGAAAAAAATATGAAGCGAAACTATTCGGTTGTTTGTGAATAGGTAATTTAGTTACTCCCGCGAACTGTGTCTTTTCACATATTTGTTCGCATTTACAATTCATCAATATTCTTTCTAGTCACCGTATGTTCTTCGTCGACTGGAATTGTTGAGGCACGGTAATATCATTGTTCGAAATTCCTGTCCGTTATTCCATCTTCAAACGGATACACGGAGTATACAATGAACGTACGAAAGACGTTTATCTCGTTCGGCAAAGAATGATTATGCAGAGGCTTCTTCTATCTAATCGCTACTGTTTGCTAGCGACGGAAGGTCATGCTTTAAATAAAGATGTATTTGTCGTTTCTCTTTCGCCTCGTTGTTTCCCAGAATGTTGCTAACAATTGCCAATCTTCCAACAGATCTATCTCGTGTCGAGTTTCTTCGGATCATCTCGGTCAACATTTATCATTTCGGTGGATTTGTTGACAGTTGAACGACAGGTTCTACAGGTAACCAATCAATGCGTTCAAGTAATAGAAGCTTAACGATTCTTCTAAAATTAATTTAGTCTTGACAGCATACCTCGAAAAATAATTTAAAATTAAATTATTAAAAGTACATTTTTGATCGAATAACTTTTCATTGCTAAACTTCTATCAAGCATTGTGGAATTTTATTAGGTCGTCAATGTAATATTTACTAATACTTTTTGTTAGTGTTTAACATTTTCAACGGAGCATCGGGGGAAGATTTTCGCAAAGGGAAAATTTCATTTCCAATTACGTCAGGTATCATCCCTGTGAATTACAACATCTTTTCGAAAACCTGTATAACTATATAAACAAAATTTCTTTGAAGAATAAAGGAAATAGATTTCAATATTGTCTTTTTACATTGTCACATGGAAAATATCAAGTTGCTATGTGTGAAACTTGACAAATGTGTTTTAAATGTGTTGTTTCAACACTGATACAAAAATTGACCTCATACAAATATATTTTACCACGTTTATATTAGCGTGCCGTGTTGTAGTCGTCGTTGTTGTTGTATGCGTCAAATTTTGAAATCGAATTTTAAACCACTTCCCGATGAGCTAGTCTTGAAATTTTCAACATAGTTCAGAAGTGGATGACAATGCAATATTTAGAAACAATTTTTTTTTGAAAGGCCGCACGTTTAGGATTTAAACAATATTTTTAAATATTCCCCTAAGCCCCTCGCCACCCGACGTTCGGTAGTACGTGATAGCGTGCAGCGATCCCTACTCCGCGCGCTCCTTACTCCATTACGCGTTTCCACTCCGACTCCGAACCCGCTCCACCGGCCCACTTCGCACCGAAGGAACTCAGTTTACGTACAGGGTTGATTTCGGTTAGGTTGGACAGTGAGGGGGGGAGAGGGCCGGCGGTTTTGCTCGGTAAGCGGCTCGTGGTCATCACTACAAACCAATATGGCGGCACCCTTACCTCTACATATATGATGAAGACACGTTATGTTTCATTACCACGCTTATATTAGCTTGCCCTGTTGTGTCAAATCTTATAATCAAATTTTAAACCACTTTCCGATAAGCTAGAGACGTGAAACTTTAAACATAGCTCAGAACTGGATCACAATGCAATATTTAAAAAAATTGTTTTAAATACCTATGCGTTTAGGAGATAAAAAAATCTCAGCGGGAATCGAACCCGGGCCTTACTAAATACGCTCGGTGGTAAAGACTAAAAGGAGAGGTAAGTAGAAAATAATAAAGGTAAAGTAGAAAATAAAAAAATATATAAAAACACTTTTTAAAACCCACGCTTATATTAGAGTGCACTAAAAAGGAGAAAATAATATATTTCGATATTAATGACTATAAATAAGAGCGTGGAGCGCCAAATTATATTAACGTAATCCTCGTGGACGCTCCATGCTCTTATTTATAGTCACTAATATTGAAAAATATTATTTTCTCCTTTTTAGTGCATTCTAATATAAGCGTGGTTTTTAAAAAGATTTTTTATATATTTTTTGGTATTATTTCAATGAGGATTGACTCATGCATGTGTTCCTACGATAAGGAAATTAATAGATGAAGCGGAGATAGAGGCGAGACAAATAATTTTCGTTCTTAGTGGGCCAAAAAATTTCTGTAATGTTCGTCGAAATTACGAAACGACAGTTCTTGAGCTCGTTTCGAGGACACGAAGGAGGACCTATTAATGGGGCATCGAACACTTGTGCAAACCCGACGAACCTGTCGCTGTTGACACGCGATACTGACACACGGAGTCATGAACGTCGACGAATTCGATCTCGAGGCATCCGATTGTTTAAATAGACCTGCCAGACTAAGGTGCCACTTTTGTTTTAATTCAGCGGATGATTGCAAAACTTCGTCTCCGATTTTCGGAGGCCTACCTTCTAAAAGTTACGCAATTTTTACGTAAATCGAAAACCCACAGCTTGGAAAAGTTCCCCTGGATATCACCGAGCCAAACTTCCCCCGACACGGTTTCCACCGACTCGAGATTTGACCGACAACGCCTTTAACTGAAAACGAATTTGATCGACAACGAATCTAAAATCGTTTAGTGTCGATGAAATGTTGTCGGGGAAATTTGTGTCGGTGATTTCCATGATACCCATTGGAAAACATTCAAATATTTGTTTGATCGCTTTAGATCGTTGAAAGACGATCAAAGTATTTTATTCGAAAAGAAATTTCACTTGTTATTTAAACCAATATATTGCTTCGTCTTTTGGGAGACAAGATTCCTTAGGACAGTATTGGATAAATTCGAAGAATTCTAAAACGAGTCATTTGACCGCTCGTGGTAGGTTTATTGTTAAAAATGAGAAAAGAAAGGGATGGATGTAAAACCATTCTGTAGTACCAGTATAACGGGATGGATGTAAAACCATTCTGTAGTACCAGTATAACGGGATGTAAATCGCGTGAACGTCTAGCGTCCGTTTGGGTGTTCCCATTTAATAGACGCTTAATAAAATCAGTCGGTGTAAAAGCGAGCGCGTCGTCGCCGGCGGAGTCGTAATAAAAATCTACTTGTCCCTGGATTCCATGTACAAACACGCGCACGCAGCCAGGAGGTACGTGCACTCGTTCCTAAATGTACCGGCGCAGCGCGGCGATATCTATCCAATCTCTAGGTTCATATCCCACCCCATAAATACATTGGCTGATAACAGCAGACTACGTTCCACCGACGATAAGATACACGCTGGAGGAGCGTTCTACGTACTGGCAGAAACCGAAAAACTACGAACGATTGTCGCCATTTGTAACTTCGTTTGACAAAAACCTATTAAAATATTTCTTAGCACATTTCAAGCCGTGCAGTCTCCCTTAATTTACATCTTCTGAAAAATATTTTCCTCCAACATGTGGACAGAGAAGTAGATAAATGATTTCGAATTTTGGATAATTCCATTCGTCATTTCATATAATTTTTCCCTGTATGAAAATCTTTTCCGAGGCTCTTTTAGGAGTTATCAACGAGAAACGAGGACCAATCCGGACCAACGATTACAATATCCAACAAATTTCAACTTTTTCCATGTTTCCAAATAATTTTTGGGCGAATCTTATTTTTGGCGCTGATTACGAATCTGGTCTTAATTTTTCTCCTACACGCACAGTTTTTGAGAAATTTGAGTTAAAAAACATATATTTCGACTTTGAACAAATATTGTGATGTTATTGTCTAACATAATTTATTGTTCTTTACAGTAAAAGATTCTGTAGACTTTGAAGACGGAGAGGCCCCACTTCTGTGCCGTTTTTTGATGATATTGTATAATTTATCTGAAAAAATAAGTGTCCAACGGAAAATCGAACTACACCACGTGTTAGAGTAAACTTTTATTTTGAGAAACCACCCCTTCAACTTTCCAACGTCGACGTATTTTTCTGACCAGAAAATAAAATATCCGTGCCCGACATGAGTTGCTGCCAGTGATGCTCACCACTAGAGCGAGCGTTCCCCGGGATACGTCGCGGTAGACGTCCGCTCTAGTGGTGAGCGTCACTGGCAGCAACTCAAGTCGGGCACGGATATTTTGTTTTCTGGTCAGAAAAGTACGTCGACGTTGGAAAATTGAAAGGGTTGTTTCTCAAGATAAAAGTTTGCTCTATCACGTGGTTGCAATTCGATTTTACGCTAGACCCTTATTTTTTATATAAATTGAAAAATATCCTGAGAAATGTGTACAAAAATAGTGTTTCTTTGTCTTTAATGTTCGCTTAAACATGTTTAAACCATCACAACGTATTACTATTGCACATCGCTGGATTCGGCAAAGTGTACAGAATCTTTTGCTGTAAAGAACAATAAAATATGTTGTATAATAACATCAGAATATTTGTTCAAAGTAGAGAAATATGAGTTTTTCAAAGTGAAATTTCTCAAAACCTGGCCAGCGCGAGAAGCTCTATGAGATCTACCCAACAGTTATATGTAAATATTTTTATTTTTGAACAGTGTTATGTATTTGTCTATAACTGCTGAACGAAGTCGCGGAGAAGATTTTCGTAATGGAGAAAGTTACTTGAAACGATCTAGGTGATCATCCTGGCCCATGGAAACACATTTTTGGGACAGTGGTTCAACTTTTGGAGGGGCTTCGGGAGTCAAAGCAAGGTGTTAGAAACGAAGATTGTGAACAGGTTTCCGCACACACGATCGTTATTCATTTCACCGGAGACGAGATGAAATATTACACAGCCACGATCAATATTTAACCGTCGGTGGTAAACGTGTGCGCGGTGAACGCAACAACGGTTGTTTCTTCTGGCGCGTTATTACCGATAAGAAGTAAGTCAATTAAGAAATGTACGAAAGTGTACGTCGCGAATATTATTTTCGAGGTTAGCGTAATGATCGATAAGGGTTCAAGGGAAATGTACGACACCCGGTACGTGATTTATCGCCGAGATATTCTCCAAGGAGAGGCCATAATCGGATCCCATGGAATATTCAGTATTAAACGAGCAATTTCGCGAACGGGGCGAGGGCGTTCTTTTTTGCTTTTCCACCTTTTTTCCTTTCCCCCTTTCGTGCTCGTTTTTTAACCGGCTACTGGCGAGAGATCTTAGAGAACAATGACGAGGCAGCGCGTGACTGTAATTAAGTTCCTCGTGATTAATGGCGGGCATCCCGAGCTCGTTCCCCGTCGGCTGCATTAATTTACAACTCTGTTTAAGGCCCGCCCGTAAGAACCGGTACTACCGTCCGCCATAATTTTCTGTTGAGGAACGTTCTGTTTACATACCTGATAAAGCATACGCTCTCTCCCTCCACCTAATCCTCCACCTGCCCCCGCTTCCCCCTTTTTAGTTCCGTTCTGCCGGTGTACATCTCGGTGCATCTTGGCGAGCTTTTCGACGCGAACTATTGGGTCATCGCAAAACTTCCGATACGATTTTCATTAAAAAAAAACGAGCTGTCCAGGATGGACACCTGGAGAAGTTCCGAGAGAATTTTCTCGACTCTGCATTCTATTAGAAAATTAAACAATTCGGACAAAGTTAATAGTTAATAAAAGATAGATTTGATTCGGATCGAACGGGGACGCAAGTCTCGCGGAATAATCGGGAGACGGCAAAGGAACGAACCCCGTGAGTTTCCAGATAAACGGACGGCTAACAGGAAGAACAAAGGGGGTGGGGAGGGGTTCTTCGTTAATTTAAGAATTTGCCTCGTTAGTCACATCATGTCCACCTCGTTGGCCGTGCAGCAGTTGATACAATTAATTAAGCAGTCCGCCAGTGTTGCCGGATTCGCGGGATTTGATTAGAAGCGACCTGGGGTGGACGTTTCTTTTACCGATGGGTCTCGTTTTTTCCGGATATCGATGCCCATTAACGTCACGATTAGTCGCGGACTTTCTGCTGTTTTTAATCCCGTAATTTCCGCTGGAACATCGGCATCATTCGTTCTACAATTTTTCTGTTATATCAAAATCTGAATGTTGTTTGACAAATTGATTACACATTAGGCTGGACCTTTGTTATACTTGGTGAAAAGTTTTTTCACGCCTCCCCCTAAAATTGTGCCATTTGGTAAGAAAATAATTCCTGCAAAAGATACAGTTTATCGGATAAGGGGAAGGTCTGCCGCATTGAAGTTGAAGTTGCGAAAAACATGGGAAATTTTATAGGGGAAAGGAAACAAATTTTGTTTTTAGAAGTTTTTAGTATTGCTGCAGGGGCTTCTAACAGTCTGCAGAATGCTTGAGGAGTTGTGATGGGATTTTTACACCGTTAACCTGAAACACGAGCTTTAAGCGAAAATGGGCTTGTTAGAGGGAAGGTGGCCGACAGCAATTAGACAGGCTAATTAATGTGAAATAATCTTAATTTGTACCAGAGTACACTTGTACTTGAATGCATGTAAGGAATTATGATATTTTTCGAGGTGTAAAATATTTAACTTGAATTTTCAGTATACTCTTCACAATCTATCGCGCAGTTACTTCTATTTCAAAACTTCGCTCTCGATGCGGCACTCCTTCCCGACGTCCGATTCATCGAAAACTTTGGATATAT
>CM052341.1:21146815-21269317 GCA_028455595.1 Lasioglossum vierecki | reverse complement strand
AAGGAAAATGTCGCTTCAAATGACCCAAGGAACCTCCCATTTCCGGTAAGTACACGAATTTTGGGACACCCTGTATACATTCTAGTATATGTATTCTGGTACATCATACTATACATTCTAGTATATTTTAGTTATTCTAGTGTGTGTGTGTGTGTGTGTATATCACATTATACATTCTAGTACATGTCCATCATACTATACATTCTGGTATACATATTCTAGTACATGTTCATCATACTCTACATTCTAGTATATTCTAGTACACCATACTATACATTCTAGTATATTCATGAACACCACATTATACATTGTAGTCTATTTTATTTATTCTAGTACATCACATTATACATTCTAGCACATGTCCATCATACTATAGATTCTAGGATATTCTAGTATATTCTAATATATTGTACTCACCGGATCCCTGGTACTTTTCGGACCACTCTGTATAATAGACAGTTGAAGGTCCCGGTCGATCATCCCTCGATCTTTTCTCGATCGGCGATCGCGAATTGAAGCCGGCGCGGCGCGGCGCGGCGCGGCGAAGCGAGAGCTAGCGCGATCCAAATGGCAGGCAATTACACGGGACGATCGATTCCTCGGCCGAGTAATGAATTTTTTACGACGTACCGTTGAAGAAGATCGTTCGGATCCGCGGCGCGGTCCGCCGAGGCCCGTGTCCGATCAGCCGAGGCGTCAGCGTCGAGCCGAATTGAAACGACCACCTCTCGACACGCTGCCAGCACGCGATTCGCTCCTATTCGCTGACAGAAGAATGCGTATCGCGATCCATTGGCCCAGCTCTTCTTCCTTTTTTCAATCTCTCTCTTCTCTCTCGTCGTTTATAATTTATTAATTTAACGCGGTCGACCTCGCCGATCTCCACCGATTCCATGGCGAGTTCTCCCCACCCCCGGCGGGGTACATCGATCAGCACTTTAATTAAAAGTTTCCCATCCCATCCGTGCGTTATTATCCTGTTAACGCTGGAACCCACTGGACCGGCTAAAATGACTCATTCCAGACCATTCTTTGTCCGACGTGACTCCGCGAGCTGGGTTACCTGCATACTTACCTGTCACGGACCGCGTCATCCCCCGCGAGCATGATCGCTCTTATTTATACAATTCGGAGCTTCAATAAAGCACCCCCCAATACTAATCATATGAAAAACTATCCCGGTAAAATCAGTTGGATTTTTCACATGTTGTAGCTTGTGATCTACTGAACAAAAGATGTAATGAGCACAAAGCTTAATAATGGACAATCTCGGGAAGTATTTATATTTTTTGAAAAATGTTTCAAACAAAAATAGTAGGGTTTCACAAAATCTGTTTGGTGGTGTCATTATTTTTAAATTTCGAATCACCTTTCACTCCCGTAGTATTTTTTCACTCCAACCCCTCTCTGCTGTGTGTGTACGCGCGTGCATCCGTGTGCATTAATAAAAAAAAAATGATTTTATTATGTGTTACTCATTTGGATTCTGTATTTGATTATTCGGCAGCTCGAATTTCTCATGTTTCACTGGTTATAACTCGATAACTGCCCACTATTAAGCTTTATGCTTATTACATCGTTTCTTCGGTAGATCATAAGCTACAAAATATGGAAAATCCAACTGATTTTACCGGGACAGATTTTCCATATGATTAGTGCGGGGTTATTTCTTCGAAGTATAAAAATTGCGAACAACCTAAATAAGTTCAGTCCTGTTCGTTTTTATAATTTAACACTAACCGTACAGCCACTGGTCGAATGATCGCTTGAATTATTGAAATGTGTAAAGAAGCTTCCATTGGAAAGTATTCAATAGATTTGTTCGAACACGTATTATTACAAAAATTGTGACGGATCTAAATTAGTCATTTTTATAAAACAGTGGTGTATCCGATACATTTTGCACCCGGCAGTGTTAGGAGACGTTTCAACAATGAATCGTCTCTTGTAGTTTTCAACAAGTTTATCATTAACAAACTACAAATTTCTTGTGGTTTGAATTCCGAAGATGAAGGTGAAACTTAAAGCTCGTTTGTTCTTAAAGAAGGTATTCGGAGAGTGACACCAAAGTGAGACACCCTAGTCCACGTTCTTTCTGCAGGGTTAATTTTGCAGAGTAGTTTGTAATTCTATAAATTCTGGGAAATGGCGGAGTGTATACAAGATGTGAGTTAGATTAGATTCAGATTAAAATTTGTTTTATTGTGCAATATCTGGTTTGGCCAAGCTATAAATTGAAGGCCACCTGTTTCGTTCGATGCATCGTGAGCCTAGCTTCACGAACCAAAAGTTTGCTTATTGTTTGTTGCGCAAGGGTAGACTGGAAATTGTGAACTGACCAGAGTGAACATATGGCCGAGTGTGTCGTGTCGGTGTTACGCGCGTAGGCGTAGCGTGTTAAGCGTTTTTACGAGTCGACGAACAGCACGGAAAGCTCGTCACGTCGACGTATATCCGACGGCGGATTATTTAACCCCGTGGAGAGCATATGTCGCTACCCCCGTCGCCTAAATACGGGTTATCGCAATTAACCCTAGCGTCGAAATCAAGTCCGACGATAGGAATCGCGTATAAAAAGCCATTTTATTCGACGAGGTGCACGCTATTGTATGGCGACAGGTGCCAGTTTCCGGTCTCACTCGCTTTGATTCACTGCACCTCCTAAATCTACGAAACCGACAGGGTTAAAATGGCTCTGTAAGAAAAATATATAACTCATATAATGTTGATTATGTTCACTTGAAAAAATGACACGTACCTTCAAACACTAACAAGTGTATGTAAAAAATCCTAATGTGGAAGGTTCGATAGTTTTCCCGGAAAAAATTCCAAAAGATTGCGTTTTCCCTCGGCATTCGAAACTGCGGTGTCCCCTTGAAGCATGTTCTATACAAAAATATAACTCCTCTAGTTTTGATTATTTTTACTTGAGAAAAATCGAAGGTGTACTTGAAATACCAGCGAATGTCTGTAAAAAATCGCAAGACAGGAGGTTGAACAATTCTTCTGAAAAAATGACTAAAAATGTACTTTTACTTAGTAATCAAGTGGAGTGTACCCTTAAAACGTATTCGATAAGAAAATGTATAACTCCTGTAATTTCGATAATTTTTATTCGAGAAAAATCACAGATCTGCTTGAAATAGCAGTAAACGTGCGTGAAAAATCCCAGTTGAGGAGGGCGAATAGTTTCGTTCGCAGGATTTTCTAAATGTAGGAAACACAGGTGTCTGGAGAGCAGCAGAAGACCGTGTGACTCGATCGACAGTGTGTACAACACGAGCGTGGCAAGGTGAAACAACCGGGAGGGTTGACACTGGGACTGAAAAAGTCAGATTCGCACTAGTGACCTACCCTTTTGCACTCGCCTCTCGCACTTAACCACCTCCGCAGGACATTGCAGCTGAAAAAGGAGGACACACCCCTTGAACGTCACTCGTTTCTTACCAGCACGCTCGCCTTCCTGTCAGAATAAATAGATTGTCTTCTGCTGTGGGCTACGGGATAAAATGAACCGCGTGTTTCAAGCGTTCACATGAAACTTCCCTGAGAAATGCATACATTTTCCTGGAATTTTTGGAAATTATCGATCTTCCAAACACGTCTCACTAATTAATAATCACTGGACAGCGGACCTTCATGCATTTGCAGCGTCAATATGGGGTGTCATTCATAAAACCAAGTTTTCCCTGTAGCCACCCTTGTGGTAGGAGTGTATAATTGAAACTTGGCGTAGAAGGTTATGTTTCAGGGCTGTATCGAATGGAATGAAAACTTGGTCAGTCCAGAAAAATTTAGAAGATGAAATACAGCATTAGGGGAGTATGCAATTGTTGAGACTGCCAGGGAAGAAAGTTGCTGATATTTAAGACATTCTATCTTCGGCCACCTATAAGTCGATCCCCGTCGATAAGGGGACGCGTGTTTCATCCACCTAAACGCACCGCTTTTGTAAACGTACGAAGGGGGTTGGGGGTTGGGGGATGGGGGGCAGAAAATCCCGTGGCACGGTTGGCCTGCACGCAAGTTTCGCTGCTTTCGAGCAGTTATGGAGGGCGCATGCCTGCATATTTCATGAGCAAACAGACTTCAACCTCCGTGGCATTTGCTGCAACCACCCTTCCCGATCCTCGCCGCCTCTCTTCCGAGACCAGCCTTCGACGAGACTGGGTCCCGCTTCGAAAAGACTTTGCCGCGAGGAAAGTTGCGCGGGGGCCGAATTATTAACGAATTTCCGCCTGGTCAACGAATAAGTCTCCCTACCTCTTTCCCTCGTCGACATACCTACCGTCCGGAGTTTCTCACTGTACCGTTTGATCGAGCCATTAATTACGCTAGCCCGTCTCGATAGACGCTGGTTCGTCGAGGTTCCGCGATGCAATTTTTAATGACCCCTCGGCTTGATTAAAGGCGTCCATGGAATATTTTTCCTCGTAGAACTCGGGGAACGTCGATCGACGGTCTTGCCACATACTAGGAGTATCTAGAAGAATACAGTTCGCCAAAAGCAATGATCGAACTGTATTTTTGACAGATTATACAGCTATAGCAATCGTCCGTTGTCCGAGAGTTAAAGCACCGAGGGGTTAAAAGAATACTTTTGCAATCAAAGTAATTGTTAAACTTTATTTTTCATTAGTCGTTAATATTTAAAACATGTCCTATTCTTCATTCCAATGGGGTTTTAAAGCACCAAGCGATAATTCAAATTAGCAACATGGAAAATTCACCAACTAGGAGGACTGACGAGAATCGCTCCTACCTAAAAGAATACTGTTCTTTCCAAAGTGATTGTTAAACTTTATTTTTTATCGATCGTTGATATTTAACACGTTATTCTTCATCACAATGGGTCCATTTAGATTAGAAAGTTTCTCTTAGCCCTCGCACAAATATGTAATCTTTATTGGTTTAACATTGAAAATTGACCAACTATGAGGACTGACGAATGATAACCCCCATCTGGAAAATGTCTTCGACAGATCGTTGATATTTAATAATAATAATAATTTGCTTTATTTCAGCCTTACAGCTAAGAAATGTGACTTGGTTTACATTAACCTATCTGTACAGAACTATCTTATTTCACACATTTGGTCCATACCTTCTCCCATTCTTTTCTATGTCTGACTAATTCCTGCCCTGTACTTAATTCCTTACTTAATTGCTTCTTTGCCCATCCCTAACTTTGTCATTTTTATTAGTTTGGTGTGTTCTTTGATATTTTTATGCTCTTTTTCTCCCTTTCTCTTCAACTTTCCCAACCACTCTTCAACATTTCTATTTTTTTCCCGCTCGCTACATCTTCGATCCTGATCATTTCTCCCATTATCCTGTATTCCCTTGTTACTTTTGCATTTTTGTTGGTTTAGTATGTTCCCTGGTATATTTATGCTTTCTTTTCTCTCTTTTTCCTCAACTTCTCCAACCACTTTTCAACATTTCTGTCTTTTTTCCCCCTCGAGCCTAATCATTGCCCTAATCGAGCCCCATTATTCTGCAATCCCTTGTTAAATGCTCTAGGCAGTCTAGGCTTCCATACTTGTCCCCACATAAGTCGCATCCTCTTGCTACTTCCTCCAGTATTTATTGTATATATGTTATTGTATATATTAATTGTATGTACTACATGGTGGCAGATCTGTGATTGAGGCAACGTGTTAACCTCAAGAAGGTATAAACGTGAATTGTGGTACATATAGACAAACAATGTTCCAATTGGTTGATCGATATCGATTTTCTATTTGGTTTAGGAGACAAGTGGCGGTAAATTTAAATTTTGTAAATTCTATTTAGAGTTTTGGATATGTCACAATTATTGATAACTTTTTAGAATTTATTGAGAACTTTTTTAAATTTATATCAGTTGTTAATGTGAAGAAGTTGTATAAAGTTTAAGCAGAATCTAAAATTATATTGGAAAAATCATCACAAAAACATTACTGGTTCAGTAATGCAGCGTAATAGTCATGAATTTTAGGTGTTTCGTACCTAAGGTTTACGCTTTGATGTTTAATCATATGAATGGTTTCCAATAATAATCTGCGTTGGAGGTTAGACTCTTCAATGTCAATGTCAATGTCAATGTCAATAATCTTCACATTGTTATGATCAAAACGGTGGTCAAGTTCTATAGCATGTTTAGTTAAAGCAGTATGTTGTGAATTAGAGAGAAAAATATTACGTTTGTGTTCAGTTATACGTGTATCCAAATGTCTACCTGTTTGTCCAATGTACGTCAATTCACAGTTTAAACATGGAATTTGATAAACAATATTACAGTTTTTCTTTAAAGGTATTTTGTCCATGATCGAAGGGAACCAATTGCTTAGGTAAAAAGGTATATTGAATATGGTATGAATATCAACACTTTTGAAAATTCTTTTAATACCGTAAGAGATATTATCAACAAATGGAATAACTACAATATTTCTGTGGTTGATAGGACCTATATGTAAGGTCCTTTCCTCTTTTAGTTTAGAGACTAAAACAGGATGATATATTTGAAAGACTCTTTCTTTAATAATCTTATCAACCAGAGAAATAGGAAAACCATTATGTTTTAGTGTTTTTTAAATAAGTGTCAAATTTTCTGGTCTATATTCAGGATTTGCAAGCAATATGGCCCGATCAACCAAACCTTTTATAAGGCCCACTTTCTGTTTTAGTGGGTGAGCTGAAAAAAAGTTAATGTATCTGCCAGACCAAGTAGATTTATGAAACCAGTTTGTCTGTAATTTAGAATCTATTCGAATTATTTTTATGTCAAGGAAACTTATGCATGAATTTTCTTCAATCTCATGTGTGAATTGAATTCTGTTATGAAAACTGTTGAAAGTATTTAAGTGAATGTTCATTTTATCTGGTTCTACACAGGTGATAATGTCGTCAACATATCTTTTGTATAAAATCAGACTAAATGGTAATTTAGAGATAGATGTATTTTCTAATTCTTCCATCACTAAATTGGCAATTATAGGAGAAATAGGAGAACCCATTGCAGTACCAAAAATTTGTTTATAAAACGTACCATTAAAGGAAAAAATATTACTTTCCAGTACGAATTTAACAGCATTGAGAAAATTATCTTTATCAATAGAAGTGTGTTCTTTAATTTCATTCCATTTGTGATCAATTACTTGTAAGGCAAGGTCTATTGTAACGTTAGTGAATAATGCAGTGACATCTAATGAAACAATCTGCATATTCGTTGGTACGTGTAACGTTCTAAATTCATTGACCAATTGCCAGTGTGATATTGAGATTTTCCAACAATCTTGGATAAGATCATTGAAAGAAACTTTGAAAGTTTATAGGTGGGACAACCAATAGATGAAACGATAATTCTCCATGCTAATTGTTGTTTGTGAGTTTTTGGTAAAGCATATGCTCTGGGAATGATAGCATTATGGGTTTTTAATCTCCTTCCTATAGATTCCTCAATTTGTCCCCGTTTTACCAAGTCAGTGATGATGGAATTTGCTTTTCTTTCAAAAGTTGAGGTATATTCAAATCTGCTGATCTTGTAAGTGTTTTCATCTTTGAGTAAATCATTCACCTGAGTATTGTAGAAATTCCGATCAACTAAGACTGTCGTATTTCCTTTGTCAGATCTAAGTAACATTAAATTATCATTATTTTTGAGAAATTGTCTGGTTTCTTTTAAATCAGTCGAAGACACACTTGTGGAATTGAAATCACAAGTGTGTTTTCGGCTTGGAATATGTGTGATATAATTTAAGATTTTATTGATTATCCGAAACCTTGTTTCAGATTGAATGTTATTTTCTTCAGTTAGTTTTTCCAAACCATCTTCTATTGAAGCAATGAATTTAGGTGATGTGATGAAATTTTTATGTGCTGGTAAAGCAAATTTAGGACCTAATTTGAGTGTTTTAATAACATTGTTGGGAACTTCGATATCAGTTAAGTTTTTAAACCAGTTATTATTATTTGAATCTAGTAAAGTGTTGAATGGATAATCAATATCTATAGAATCATTTTGTGAAAAGCTTTCATTGTTTCTATTTAACAAATTGTTAAATTTATTAATGTTTTTTCTTTTGTATTCTTTAAATAGTCTATTAAACTTTTTTTGTTCGAATGTATAGAAATTTTCTAAAATGTGTTGTGGAATTAGAAATTGTAGAACCTCATTGAGTTCTTCAATTTCTTTAACTAATTTATTGTACATATTATGTGTGCCTTTTATGGTAATATTTAAAACTTTTTTCATATATCCATTTTGTAAATAAAACAATTTGTCTTGAGCCAATGAAGAGCGAATATTCATAATATTATTTTTATTAATAACATTATTGTAAATGAAACCAGGAATAATGTTATTAGTTCTACATTTTAAGAGAAATAATTTTCTGTTATTTATCTTAGCTAGTGATAAATTTAAATTTGACCAGTTCCTCAAGATATTGGCTGTTTCCATGCTAAATAACCTTGACATTGACGCAAAAAAGTTATTTTCGTTAAGTGTAGTTATTTCGCCATCCATATTAAAGGTGAAGTTTGTTTCTCGATCGCAACAATAAATGTATATTTATGGTTATTCGTTGACTATCTTTCTCCCAATGTTTTTTCTTACTCCTTCAGTATATTTCCAGACCCTCATTCCAGTCTCTATTCTGAACTTGGCTCTTTCTGTTTCTTCCTGATCGTTAATCTCACTGTCCAACACTGCAAGTAAACTAAATAGACTTTTTCGCGCTGATTCCGAATCTGGTCTTAATTTTTTTCCTACACGCACAGTTTTTTAAAAACACGGATTTGAAAAAAACCTATTTTTCAACTTTAAACAATTATTGTAATGTTATTATAAAAGATATTATATTGTTCTTTACATCAGAAGATTCTCTAAACTTTTCCAAATCCAGTGATATGCAATAGTAATACATTATGATTGTTTAAACATGTGTAAAGACGGAGAGGCACCACTTTTGCAATAAATTTCGATGATATTTTTTGATTTATCTCAGAAAATAAGGGTCTAGCATAAAATTGAATTGCAACCACGCGATAGAACAGAGACTTTTATCTTTAGAAACCATCCTTTCAAATTTCCAACATCGACGTTTTTTGCCGTCCAGAACGCAAAATATTTGCGCCGGATATGTGTTGCCGCCAGTGGTGCCCTGTCACTAGCGCGGTCGTTCGACGGGATAAGGCGCGGCGCGGCGCGGCGCGGTGTAACGGCGATACAGTCGCTATAAGCGCACAATTATGTCAGCTTATTTAAATGTTATTATATTGTCATTTATTATTTATTAAAAATTATTTATATATTTTTTTAATCTTAGTCTCTTGTTTATACTATATTTCATACTATAAAGGTCTTTTGCAAGAAAAAAACAATTTATTCCCACAGTACACTATTACACTATTTATAGGGATTGCATCCCGTCGAACGAACGCGCTAGTGGCAGAGCACCACTGGCATGTTCGGTGCAGATATTTTGCGCCTTGGATGGCAAAAAACGTCGACGTTGGAAATTTGAAAGGGTGGTTGTTTAGGAAAAACATTAAGGCCAGATTCGGAATCAGTACAAAAAACTCTATACGATCCACCCAATAATTATATGAAAACAAACAAAAATAGTTTAAGTTTGTTGGACAGTGATTTAAAACACGAATATGGAGCCGTATTAGTTCGATGTGGTTCGACGTGGAAATATCATATTTCCCGGAGAAAGGGGCAAGGAACTTTCCGCTGTGGAGTCAGACGCAAAAATCGTTTGTTTGCGCGTGAGGACTGTTTTTCATCGGTAGCGTAATCATCCAGCGATCGGATCGGTGGACGTCCGATAACATCGGCGACTGTGTATTTGCCTGTGCCTTGTTTCAGTACACGCACCGCTCGGACAGCGTGTGCGCAATCCGCGTACGTCGGTGTACATGTGTTTGCACTTTTTCCTGGAAAAATAAGATGTTTTTGCGTCACGTGCACACGGGAGCAAAGATTTGCAAGGGGCGTGAGAGAGAGAGAGAGAGAGAGAGAGAGAGAGAGAGACGACAGGAAAGGGGAGGGAGTTTGGCAAATAGGATATCGGACATCGGAGCAATACACGTAGCTGGATTTAGAAAAATCCAATAAACGGGGAAATTTTATTTGCCCCCTTCCACCCTCTCCGCTATCGCTACGGAGCGATATGTACATATTATGCAACCGTCCATTAACAATGTTTGCCTCTCGATTTTTCAGCGGAAGGTGGAACCATGTTGATATTACCCTGATCCAGAAAGTGACCAATATTAAGAGAGATGGAGCTTCCGTTTTCTTTGCCATAACTGTCTCTATTTTGTCTGATATCGGCAGACAGATCTTTGCGAGGAAGATAAGGGACCCGCACTAGGAATTGCAATCCCGCAATCCCGCTGGATCCCGCGTTATTTTTTGGTCCTGCATTTGTTAAATAGGTATAAACAAAATTTCTCCTTCTTCCAATTACTATTCCACCTTTCTAGTGACCCCCCTCTTGATTGTGCTATTAGCCGTTGGCTACCATCCTTCCCCTCTCTTCTCAGGTATTCTGGTAGTTCTAAAGTTCTCAAGTACTTCTATCTTTGATTGAACTTTGACCTTTGTATTTTTGTGCATTGCACTTGTTGTTATACTTCCTTATCCCGTCTCCTCAATTCCTCAGTTGCTTCTTCTTCTCTTTCTCTCCTTTGTTGCACCCTTAACCCATTCCTCATTAGATGCTCTCCCCTTGCTTTTGCGGTTCTCGTTATCTGCTCTCTTTCCTCTTTCCTCTTATGCATTCTTTGACTAATTTTCTCTCACTCCCTTTCCGCACTCCTTCCTCGAATCTCCACGCTCTTGTTCCAGATGTTATTCTAATTTAGTATCTTTCTGCTTCTTCGAACACTATGTATTCTGGATATAAGATTATTATATTATATATTTGATATTATTACCACACATATAATATACGTATATCACATTACGTATACATACTGTATATGTATATATTTCAATTGTAATTCCAAAAAGATATTTATTTTCATTTAAATTTATGCAGATTTAGATTTCATTTCCATTTCGTTCATAAATTTTGACTAATGCGATTAATGATGATTATCTCATTAAGTAAAATTTGTTTCTTTATTAAATATACATATATTAGATTGAAGAACTAAATTCTTAGTTCCGCAGGGGACCCCGCAGGACTGAAATAAATCCCACATTAATCCCGCGGGATTGCAATCCCTACTCCGTACTAAACCACGTGAAATGGGTCCTCGGCGAAAATGGCTGAATCTGAAATATGTTGTATCTTTTGGATCACCGAACAAATGTATGTCAGGCAAAGTGTCAAATAATTGACAGTTCGGGATTCTTTGTTTGTAAATTAATAATAAATTGAGATAGCTGTATACTATAATACAGGCTACGTAAAGACGCGATCTCCTTTGCGCATCTGGACAATAATAATAACGACAAGAAAGTAACAAATAACTTGTTATTTAAATTTTTCATTAAATAATTATCTGTGTAAATGTCGGCCAACACTGGTTAGAAACTGGTTAGTGCACAGGAACGAAACACAGGAAGTGCAGGCTCTTCGAGTGCGAGAAAAACTAAAATTGAAATCTGTCACGTGCTCGTCCGATTTCTCGAGAGGAAACCGGGTCGCTCCTTGTGATCGGGTCCGTGTGTAATTGGGGCGGGCGCAGTTTCCCACGAGCGGGCAAGCAAGCAAGCAGCCGTCTATTTAAAAAGCAATCGCCTTTGAACGTCGGAGGAGTTAATCGCGGCCGCGGTACTAGCCGATGTAAACTACCTTTCGATGATACTTCTAGGTCCATCGACGTTGGACCAATTCCCCGGAGCGATGCAGCAGCATCCCCTATCAGGCCGTAACGATTCCCCATAATTTCCCATGCTCGGATCGCACGCATTGCTCCGAGGGCACGTCTTCTCTCCCTCTGTGCCCCTCTTCAACGTTCTCTGTTGCCGGCGCTGAGAAAAATGTCCCGAGATTAATCGTGATTCACTGTTTCCCCGAGGGCGGTTTATCGATACACTCCAGATCCTCGTGCCGAATAAAAAATTGCCCGAGTCAATCGTAAGCATTCACCAGCTAAATAAATATGTGACTCCTCGTTTAATAATTTCAGAAAGTCGAAAATAACGGTGATAATTAGACTGAAGGATTCTATCCATTAGCGTGGACATGTTGAAAACATTTCGCCGCCTGAATGTAGGAACTAGGCAACTTGAAATTTGGACATTTTCAGTTATCTACTTCGATGCATCGGTATCATCAGTTTAACAGATCGTTAAAAGTAGAACGGGAAATTTTATTTATAGAGTAACAGTAAGAAATTGATTTTATCCTTTAATCGCATTAAAAGCGACATTTACAACATTCGTACGTTACACCTGTGCAAGAGTCCAGCAATCTTCCCAGAGACGCTTAATCGAATCCGGCGGCCGCGCCGCGACGTTCACAGGACCTTTTCTCCAGGGGTATCGTTTCAAAGCGGCGACGAGTTAACTCGTCCTCGTTCAAAGGATTTGACCAACGATCTCCCCACGGAAAATTCGTGCGGTCCACGTGTAGGTGGGCACGCTTCAGCGTGAATCCAGGAAGGAATATGGGGGACAGGTTAGGCTTGCTCCGTCACACCCCTTCTTTGGAACGGAGCACCGTACGTTCCGAATGTTTTGACAGGGGGTGGGCGCACGTGGCGGCTAGCTGTTTGTAAAACATCGGCCAGGCTCCTTTATCACGGCGATATTAACCAGCAGCCGCCACGCCACGTGACCTTCCATTGTTCGCATTGTTGCGGCTCGAGAGAGCAGCGATGCCGCATTGTTGCCCGGGCGAGACGCGACGCCGTGATTTCCTTCCACCCGTCGCCGATAATCTAATTGAAATTAATTCGACGAGCCTGATCGATTGCTCCGGAACTACCCCCACCTTCTCCGTTCTCCGGGTTTTCGTCAGGCTTTTGTTTTTAACCCTGCAGCCCCTTGCTGAACACTTTATCGCATATTATGGACAGCGGATTTGGTGCATTTATCACAGAAATGAGTAGGTGTAATTTAAAAGATTTATTTAAAAATAGTTTTACATTATTTTCAACCTATTCAACATATTAACCCTTGTGCTGCCAACCGGCTAGCCATTTACTGGATTTCTTTCAACAATTTCTCATTGTTCCTCTGAAAACGTTATAAGAATTTCTCTGTATGTCGATTCGTTGCTCGCTAATGTATTAATTTATAGTCTCGAAACGAAAATTTCTGAGAATATGTTGAATACAAAAGAATTTTGAATAATCGAAACATTTTGGTTGGCTGTATAAAGGTTGTGAGGTAATATCAATTTTTGTGTCGCTCCAATTTGTTGCGATTCAGGTGGAAAATTTGTATTTTGAAAATCTCTATACCCCCTACCCCGAAATTTTCGATTACCCACCCTTAGATTCCAGCAGGGGTATGTTTATGTTAAGCAACAACGTTATAGAGCAGAATCAACTCCATCATTCTTATCATAATGGCTGGCAGATGACGTGCCCGGTGGCCCTGTCGGCGTGATTGCAGAACGAGCTCGCAAATTTGAAGCGAAGCTGCCGCTGATAACGAATCCGGCCGGGGCTGAACGCGTGTTAATCGTATTAGCGCGACATCGCCGATAAATCAGACAATTAGCGGCCATAAGCGCATCGTAAATCGGCATTATCAGAATCGGCTAATGCATTTTGATGCCGGCTATTTGCATGGTAACGCGTTGCGGCCGGCCAGCATATATGTTTACCAGTCTTACGATCGCCAGGACCGGTCACCGTCACCTGTTTGTCTTGTCGACGGGGAACCCGACGGACCTCTTCCTCCGTCGATCACGTGGCCTCCTCAGAACAATACCGTCCACGTTCTATTTTTCATCTCGACCTAACCTAACCTACTTTCGATCTTCGAATTCTTACGTCGGAAACTCGATCAAAATTCTTTTCTGGGATCTCAGACCAAAATTTGAAAACTTAGGCACGCGAGTGTCCCAAAAATGTACTTCTTTTAAAGCAGAGATTCCCAAGGACATTCGAAGCTACTTTTCTTCTTTACGAAAATGTTTTCCGTCTTTTTCTTTGTTACAATCTTATGAACGAAACAACACATGCTAATCAGGTCACGTCCACTGTGGACCCGCATTATTTCATTAATCCGGCTTCTTAACGGAGTCGTGGAGAAAATTTTTGCGAAGCAGAAACTTATTTCAAATAACCCTGGGGAATCATCCCCTTCAAGGACGTTCATTTTTACAACACTCTGTATATTAGGGATTTATGCATTTCTGATCAAAGTAAATATACATATATGGATGAAGTAAAGAACAATGAAGATACTTCATCAGCCGTAGTTTATTTATTTATTTATTTAATTGAACGCAATCAGTTTCAGTGCTCCGTATTCAAGTGGCCCTAATCACCCATCCCGAGTCAACAGGTGGAAAGAATAATTTCCGAAGGACATCCTGGATCGGCCGGATCCAGGCGGAAAGGGTAGTCTAGCAGGGCTAGAGCTAATCGTCAGACATTTTATCCGTGAAAGCGTTTAGACCGTCGGCATTTGTACATTCCGGCCGCGTGTATATGTATGTATATTTGGTACATATTTACACTCCGAGTCGGAGTATTTGTACGAAACGGTTGTACCGGAGGATCTTTAAATATTAAAAGAATATTTGTTGGGCAAATCAACCGTGGGGTAGGGTGGGAGGGGAGTGTCCAGAACGGTGTAACGTTCGGCAAACCGGGGATCTTTATTATTTCTAATCGGCTGGTCGATGATTACCGAATAAATGGCCGCGCGATATTTTGAATCAACAGGGAATGACTAAAGCTGGATGGGAAGCACGTGTAAATATATACACTGTATACAACGATAAATGTCGCTACGATTTTCCCGTGTGTACGTACGCGCGAACGACGGTGACGTTTGAGTGTGTGGCCTCGGTACACACACCGGGATTCTAGTTCGTTGCCATTATTGTCATTCAACACGACTATGTTTTTTATTTTGAATTCGAGAATGGAAACTTATCTCTCCTTCTCTCTCTCTCTCTTTCTCTCTCTCTTTCTGTTTCTCTCCCTATCTGTCGCACGGTAGTTCGTTGATTCACGATCCACGCTAAAGATCGTCGCGGTTTTTGTATCCCGAGCTTTTATGGAGTGTCATTAACCTGTCGTCGACTCCTAGCACGACTGCCCTCTTGTTTGACGTGGTTTATGCTTTCTTGTTTTATCCAGTCGTTACGTTGCCTACACTTATGATACAGCAAACAATAACATATTGAAATTGATACGTGGCTGCTGTGTGCTCTATGATATTATGCAGTGTATCGCTTTTGCATCTACAATATTACTGTCGCGTTGTATAATATTGTTTTATGCAGCATATATGACAAGTTTTGTAGTTTTTATTTTTTAGAAAAACAAAGAGAACGAGGAAAATAATTGTTAAGGTTTGACCAACATTCTTTCGAATCTTGAATAAATATAGTCACGGTGTCAAAATTTCTCACTATTTCTGTGAAAAGGTTAGAACTATTTAATAATCGACTCGTATCGATTCGTCAACTATTAATTTTTATTGTGCCTTCGCGGTTTCATATGTCACGTCCGGTGGGTTCAGCCGTTATTAATTATTGATAAAATCAATCATGTATATTATACATATATTTTTTTCCGGATTTCGCTTTGTATTTACTCAGCTAATGATGCACGGGCTAACGATGACATCAAACATCATAATTAATATTTAATATTGAATTATCGTATATTATACCACACCGCGAGCGAGAGAATTAAGAAAAATTCTAAATAATTCAAAATATAATATGCGAGCGAAAAATTAAATGAAACATACATTGAAATCCCATTTAAATGCTTCACCCGGTATATATTGTTGAATTTTTATCTAAAAGAAACATTTTTAAATCATTTAAATTTCCTGACTTCGATCTTTACGTTCCAAAATCCACCAACAAGGCCTATTAGTTCTAAGAAATCCTCAATTATCCGAACCGAAGCCGGCGAATGCTGGTAGGTTCAAAAATATATCTCTTATCGAAAATCTTTTCAATTCGAAAATTTTCTATCTCATTTCAAAACGTCCACCTTAGGACGTAACACATATTTCACTGATATTACATTTTATTTTCTAATATGATTGGTATGCAGGTTTTGTGTATTTCTGAGAAAAATGGTACAATTTGACAAAATCGAGTGATCGAAGAGTATCAATTTCTTTCAATATAGAAAATTAATAAATTTTTATTACCTACTTGTTAGACATAATATTGAAAGAAATAAACGACAAAAAGAATTATTAGGGTGACTTCGATTCGGAAGTGTTATCTCGAATTATAAAAGCCGCTGTTTCTTTTACAATTAACAAGTTCACACATTTTACCAGCCACATGTCGAAGAGTGTGACTCCTCTAATCTTGAGGAAATCAAAATTTAAAAATGAACCCTTTAAAGGGTGGGACGGATAAAGAGAGGATGTCCAAGGACGAAATTAGGTTCGCAGGTTGTCACTGGTATCGTAGTCGAGCTTCCCGTGTCGTAAAAGGATTAAACGAAGAACCGAATGTCGACTATCGATCGTGTACATTACGGTTTACTGTTAAGCAAAGAGCAAACTGCTGCCTCGGCATAATTCGATACGAACCGTAGAATATCGGAACAACTTTGTATCGATATTCCCCGGCGAGGCATATCGAATTAATAGTTTGTACATACGCTGTAAATCGACGGCCCGTGCTCCAGGGGACGCCTATTGAAACCCGATAAAACGGCGTCGTATACGGCCAATATGGCGGAACGATTCAATCCTTGCAATTTTGTCCGATCATGGATTAGCCGTAAAAAAATTTCATCCCGACTTCCATCTTTCGCGAAGTCCTTTTTCGAAATAAAATCAATTGTGTACTAGATGCATTGGAAAGTTTTCATTTTAAATATTTCCAATTAATACTTTTACGATTTTGACTGTTTAATTCATGCGAATTTTCATGCCAAATTCTTTTCATTCATTGCAGGACAGCAACATTCAATTTTTGTTTTTCTTGATAACACGGTCCGGCAGCCAAAATTGTTTCGATTCTCGTTATGCGATTCTTACAGAGTTTTTCGCACTGATTCCGAATCTAACTTTAATTTTTCTCCTAGACGCAACATTTTCGAGAAATTTCAGTTTGAAAAAAGACATATTTTGCGACTTTGAACAAATATCTCGATGTTACTATAAAACATATTGTACTGTTCTTTACAGCAAAAGATTCTCTAGACTTTCCCGAATCGAGTGACGTGCAATGGTAATATTGTTATGATTGTTTAAATTTTTATTTTTGATTGTTGTCTAGGAGAAAAATAAACGCCAGATTCGGAATCAGCGCGAAAGCTTTATAAGAATCGAAACGTCGAACAAAAAGTTTGAATTTGTTGGCCCGTGTAATCGGTTTGAAATCGTATGGTTGTCCGTAATGCGACAGTATTTTTTGAAATTCTTTAAATGAATTATTGTTGCACACATTTGGTACGGTACGTTCAGTTAACCGGCAGCAATTCTTTGTTTACAGACCTATAATTAACCAGTTTAGCCAATCAGTTCCGTTTTATCGCGGTATCTCGCTCGCAGGGCAATCAAACGAGTGGGCAAATCCCCTTTCCGGGACTCTCTGACAGAAAGAACAGGTGGTAAGCGCGTAGCATGGGGTAGGCGCACGTCGAAACAGCCCCGTGGTAAACCCACCCCATACGCAACACCAGACACCATGGGGCCACAGCTGGGCGCCGTGTAGTTGCTTAGCCCCCGACAACCCCTGGCTCCACCACTTCATGCTCCTTTGACCACCTCGAAAGAGAACGTGCGCCCCGTTGCACCGCGCCGCCAAACTTTAAGGGTTGGATCGTTTATTCCCGTTCTACTATGTGCTTTCAAGATTTCGACGTGAACAAAATTGTTGCGTTCAAGAGACAATACCTTATTATGAAATTAATTTCCAGAAAGTGCTCGGAATACCATGTCCGTATTTTAAAGTTTTCAAAGTTTCTCATTTTTGCACAACCGGAGGTTGGAACTGAAAAATCCGAAAAAATTCTCGGCTATGTGTCTGAATATGTTAAATATGTCAGATATTTTTACAAGTTTTAGATGCGAATAAATGGGAGAAATTGAGTCAGAACTGGTTTTTCATACATATATCACCGTAACTACCCTTATACGCTACATGGTGTATAAGCTACAGGGTTGAACCGAGCCATTTCAGCGGTGAACGAAGTGTGGTCCAATAAAATCCAATAGACTTCTTCGGATCTTCTAGGGTCATGTGTGTGGTTTGTATGGTTTGTGGTTGATCCTCCTGGTCCTGTTATCTTAGTTATTTTCGGTTCTTCTTAGGGTGGATGAAGCGTATGGTGTTGCGGTGGTGATATGGGTCGGAGGATATGCTCTCGAGAATTTTGGATCAACTGTGTCATTAATAATCCAATCTTGTAGCGTTTCAAGGGTGCATGGCGGTTTCGTGGTTCATCCTTTCAGCTAGCTTATTGTAGCAACCACCTCCGATTCGGTTAACACCCAATTTTCAAGGTAATTTTTCGATCCTTCTTAGGAGTGGGTCTATGGCTCTGCGGTGGTCCTGTCGGTTGGATAATATTCTCAATTGCAAATAAACTGTATAATTTATAATCGAACTCTGGAGCCCTTTAGAATCATCCATGGAGACTAGGTGAATTTCTGATGGATTCTTCTAACCCTATTTTGCACAACTCCCTTTGTAATTTTCAAAAAGAAAATGCCAATTAGCTTGCGTTTATACTGACTTTAAAGTTAAACCTACCGACTACTAAAAGCGACTAATGCGTATGGTATTATAAAAATAACCAGATTAAATTTATTTATACTTCGTGCGATTTTTACTCTAATATATACTCGATTGAAAAAATCGTTGTTGTTGAATAAATTTTTGAAAATTCTGACTAATCTAAATAAATTCAGTTTCGCAATTTTTAAAGAAACTCCAAGTGGTAGTGGAGCTTGACCTCTACTTGACTTCGACGATAACAGATCGTTCGGCAGCCATTAACGCCGCCGCGAAAGAACGATATTATTACAGCATTAATATGTTATTCGTATGAATGGACTAGGTGTCCGGGTACACTTGTGCCCGTTCATGCAAATAGGTCCTGATATATTCCGAGAAGTAAACGTTTTAATGAAAACAGGATGGATGCCGGAGACATTATACGAACGGTATGGGTGCATGGACGCCGCTAGCCACGCTCGAACAGGCGCGAATTGTCGCCGCGTATGCAGCCGCGTATGCAGCCGCGTATGCAGCCGCGTGTTCGCATATGGCCGCGGAAGGTCGAGTGTGACGTGGTCTCCACTCCCGGCTGCGCAAATATTGATCGAGGTGTCGCCGTGACGAAAAATTCCAACAAACGGGAATACAATGTCCACGGCGCGTCGCATCGTGGAGTATGGCCGAACCGGAGGCTGAAGCTCCACCCTTCGCAGGGTGGTGAACCCGCGGAGGAAACGCGATCTTGGTTCCGCCGTTTGCAAAAATCCATTTAGACTTTTCAAAAATATTTTTCTCTTGCAAATTTTTACCTCCTCTTTTCTTTTCGAATCTGTGGAAAGACATTCTCGAGAATGTAGACCAGAAAACCCCACACTAATCATATGGAAAATCTATCTCGGTAAAAGCAGTTGGATTTTTCACATGTTGCAGCTTATGATCTACCGAAGAAAAGATGTAATGGGCACAAAGTTCAATAATGGGTAGTTATCGAGTTATAATCAGTGAAACATGAGAAATTCGAGCTGTTGAATACTCAAATATAGAATCCAAATGGGTAATGCATAATAAGATCATTTTTTTAATTAATCCACACACACACACACACACACACACACACACACACACACTCACTCACACACACAAAAGGCAGGGAGGGTTTGGAGTGAAGTATACTACGAGAGTGACGAATCATGGAGTCTATATTTCTGTTCACAGACCTTTTCAGACCAGGTCATTCGAAATTCAACTAGTAGGGTCTGCAGCTATTAATGTTTTTTATTTTGTGTGACTCTCCACGAGCCACACAAGAAACTTCCCGATTTGTTAGTTGCAGTATATTATTATCATTATTTATTTAGTGTACGTTTTAAGAAGATTATACGTTTTCAGGGAAATTCAATAGTTTTCTACTTATCAAAATGTTTGCTATATGGCGCCGCATTAAATCAACATCGTAGGCTCGTTGCTCGCTTGGTTCCTTGTTATAGCATACTAATGTTGCAAAATAAATTGTCTTAATTAATTTTTTGCAAACGTAAAATGTCTCCAATGACCATGAAACGTGAAGATCTACTAAAAAATCGATTTTCGATTTTCGGGGTCATTATAGTAACTTCTCTATAAAATCGGGAAGTTAAAAATAATGACACCACCAAACAGATTTTGTGAAACCCTATTATTTTTGTTTGAAACATTTTTTTCAAAAAATATAAATACTTCCCGAGATTTTAGTAATTCGGCAGCTCGAATTTCTCATGTTTCACTGATTATAACTCGATAATTGTCCATTATTGAGCTTTATACCCATTACATCTTTTGTTCAGTAGATCATAAGCTTCAACATGTGAAAAATCCAATTGATTTTACCGGGATAGATTTTCCAAATGATTAGTGGGGGATTCTTTTCGAGAGGTTATTGTTTAGAGGAGCGGAGTCGCCAGATGAATACAATGGCGTATCGGGGAATATGGCCGAACCGGAGGCTGAAACTTCACCCTTCGCAGGGCGGTGAACCTGTCGAGGAAACACGATCTTCGTTTCGCCGTTTGCAAAAATCCACTTAGACTTTTCCAAAAATATTTCTCTTGCAAAACTTACCCTCCCCCCTTCTTTCCGAGTCTATGGAAAGACGTTCTGGAGAATTGTACAGGAAATTTTTCAGATGTCATTGTTCAGGGTAACAGTAGGGCTGACCCGCGAGAGAACGTCAGAGATGTCACGCGGGAAACGTTGACCCGGGGTTGCAGAAGAACGGATTCACGGGATCCGTTGAACCGTTAGATTCGTGTTCGGTGTACACGCAATTGCGTAAGTGCGAGGTGTCCGCGGCCGGGCACGTGTCGCGACGAGCAAATAACACGGTGCACACTCGCCGCTACCTTGGCACCGCGTGTTAACCAGGCTAACCAAGATAATCACTCATTACGAGCGTTTAGCGTGGACGAGGACCGAGCCGTAAGCATCGTCGCCTCTCCATTGGTCATCGCTAACGTACGAATAACACGCGCCGCAAACAACCGAGCCTTCGTTCTGATTAGACGCCGATCTATTCCTTGTTTTGCTACGCGAGAATCGCGGGAACGATTCATGGAACCGGATCTTTTTACTCGCGGTAATCTAGTCCTTTCTCGGTCCAGCTGATCTGCTTATGGAAAATTTCGTTACAAGATGTAACTTAGGCCTGCCAATAGCAGACGCTTCACGCTTCAAAATGAGCTAAGAAACATTGTTACACGATTTTTTTACACTAAGTTACATTTGTTTAAATTGCCATCCAGGTTGCAGGGACCCCTGTGGTCACGTATCCTGGAACTCACTCTAAGCGGTATAAAAAGCAAACAGAAAATCGTAGGATAATCTTCCAGGGCTTGTTGGAAAGCGAAAACTTTATTTTCCCTTAGCAAAGTAAATACACTGTTGGAAAACATTGTTTCACTTTTTGCTCCGTATCTCAGGATAAAAATATTTGATTAGGAAATACCTTCAATGGATTTGATAGCGGAGGTTTCAAGCTTCAAAATGCGGTGACAAGCGTTGCTCAACGATGTTTTTGAACGAAGTTACAATGATTTAAGTTATCATCGAGGATCGAATTCAATTGAGGATCGAATTGTCTTCGCAGTGTGGGTCCACGGGAGGTGGGGGGGGGGGGGGCAGCGTTCGATTAAACGGCCTGTAGCACTCGAGACAATCTAGCCCATAATTTTCAGGATCGCGGAGCGGCAGCAATTACCGTTGGCGTTACATTATTTAGCGTGTCGTTTCTTAACGACGATTCGGAACATTGTTCAAATGGTTGCTTTGATGTGAACAGAACTGCAGTCGCAATAACGCCGTAGCAACACAACGGGGCTGTTTGCGTAACCGGTCGAGAGGGGACGAGGGAAGGGAAGGGAGTGTGTGTGCGTGTGTGTGTGTGTGTGTATGTGTGAGAGAGAGAGAGAGAGAGCGAGTGAGGGGATGGTGGGACGCGGGTGGGGTGGGGTGGGGTAAGGGGTTGCTGTTAACTGTTACGACGGTGTTTAACGTTCTGACGTGTTCGTGACAATTTAACAAGTCGCATGCACCAAGAAACTGCGCCTACGGTACGCGAACGCCGGCGCAGCAAACGCTCGCGGTAACGATCGACGTATGCGGTGCGAGATTATTGAAATCTGTAATAGCGAACTGGTATCGCGTCGGCTTATCTCGGATACTATCGGGAACTCAACAATACATGTATACCCAAATTGATTAACCGATCTCTCCTAACTCTCTTCTTCAATTACGCATATTTATAGTCGCGTCAACATTTATCGAGCGCAAGAGAACATTTATATTATTCAAATACAATAACTAGGATCTTAAGGCAAAGTAAACTTTCAACAATCCCTTCGTGTTCAATTATTTTATATGCATTGAAAGTAATGTATTGTCTTGTGATATTTCCAAGATTTTTGATTTCGTCTACTCAATTATTTGACAAATAACTAAATTACAAATACAACAACTAGGATTTTAATTTGAACTATTAGATGGCGTTATCGAGGGTGACTTGTTTGTTCACAATGAAAATTGCTGCTGCTGTTGAAGGTTTTATTAAAAAGTGTTTACCCATGTATGTATAATTTTTAAAAATCATGCAATAATCACCAGTCGCTAGTGTGTTGATATATTAACGAGTAAAGAAAGGAATTTTATAGGAACATTAACAAATTGTTATCAGAGAAATAGTAAATGGTTATACAGGGGTTATTCTGGCGTCACATGATCGTCCTGTCGGGGAGTGGGGGAATGGCGTTGTAGAAGGGGAATCTTCAATACTTTCTGGATGTACGTGTTAACAAAAAAATACGTGTTTTATAAAATTGTAAGACATACTTTCTACTGTCAGAAAAAGTTCCAGACCTCTTTCGAGACTCGGAGGGTGTGTCGACGGGCCTGGGGAACTTGGGGCGTATCGGACAAACAAAATGGCGATTGAGGCAGGTCAGGGCCAGAGTGCGTAGGTCGAAAAAAGGTCGGCTGATTCCGTCGAATGAGGAGATCCTACGGTACACTCCGGGATCGCGGCGCGGAATGCGTAACGTGGGGGACCTCCAGGTCCTGGTACGGTGTTTGAACGACAAATATTTTGTCATCAAACTTCTGTCGCGGGGAATCAGCGTGTCTATATGTGCAGGGCTAATACAAAGCGTTTCGCGGCCGTTTGCTAAAATCGGGTTACACGCCGGCCAACCCCTCGGTCGCGCGCGCGGTCCAAGAGAACGCGTTTCCGGTCGAAGACGCGGCAACTCGTTTGCCTCACCCCTCCCACCTCACCGACACCCCTCTCACCCCTCTCGTTTCTCGGAGGATATCGCGCGATAATGAATTATCCAAACGCCCGGTGAAAGCGCGATGAGTTGTTTGGAGAGCGACGACGGTCGTTTCGGCTGTTTGGACGGGAGAGCTTCGAATAATCGGTCCCGGCGGCGATATAATGGAGTCGCCGGGCTCTGTACTCGGGCCTAATGATTGCCAGATCTTCACGGAAAATAAAAATCCCAAGGAAAACATCCTGTAAACAGGAGCCAAGTTCTCTATGGCCGTAAAAAATTGTGAGATGAAACAAAATACGGGTAAGATCGTTAGCTTAGAAATACCTGTTGCAATACTAAAAGAAAAGTTTGTAAAAATTTGTTTTAAAGAACACTATTTAATTTTTAAAGAGTTACATGGAGGGCTAAATTGAAACTTGGCCGCTACCTAACACCTGTTATGGCCATTGGTTTAAAAAGTAACGGCCAAGTTTCAATAATTTAGCCCTCCATGTAACACTTTAAAAATTAAATAGCGTTCTTTTAAACTAATTTTTACAAACGCTTTTTATTCAGAATTGCAAGAGGTATTTCTAAGCTAACGAACTTGCTCGTATTTTGTTTGATCTCACAACTTTTTACGGCCATAGGGAACTTGGCTCCTGTTTGCAGGATATTTTCCTTGGGAGTTCATCGATATTTGTTGTGACTTCGAAGCTAACAAAACGTATACTTACGTATGTTATGCTTCTATGTTCTCTCCTACGTATCTATTTCGTAATGTTTTTTTCTCAATACAACTCCTTTAAGGTGTAAAATTTCAAATTTTGATAATTATTCCTTTGAGTGTTTGTTATGGTGGACTTGTGTACCAAATTTCAAGGTTAGGTCACTCGAAAGTACCCAAAAGGTTTTGATGATCAGTCAGTAAATCAGTCAGTCAGTCAGTCCACTGACTGAAATTTAGCAATTTTTGAGGTTCTATATCTCGGAACCTACTAATGTTGGAAGATTAATGCTTTGTCAATATCGAGACATGATAGCATTTAACAAATGTACGAAATTACATCTCTCCATCTGCCTCCAGTTCCGAGTTACAAGCCTCTAAAAATTGACTAAGTTGTTTCGTATAAAAAGTGGTAGTGCGTGAACTGGGATGGTGAACTACCGTGCACCTACATTTGTAACGACAATTTCCGTCGGCGAAAAATCTCTCGAAACGTCGCGATATTCGACTGTAATTCACACATATAGAATATCGATAATGAGCATATCGAAACGTCATAATCCTCGGACGTTGGCAATTATTTTTAACGAACCCCGAGCCGGGGTTCCGGAAATATTTTCAATAAACGAACGCGGTGATCCAGAAACATTACTGATTAAAACGGACATTATTTATTTTGGAGGTATGCGCTTTAATGTACGTTAACATTAATTGAACGGTATATTATTCAGCATTTAACAAGTGTAAGAAATTGTATCTCTCCATCTGCCTTCAGTTTTGAGTTACAAGCCTCGAAAGAACGGCTAAGTTGGCTGGTGCACGGTAGTACACCTAGATGGTTGCTAAATACAAAAACTGAACATTAGGCTGCCTTTTGTTTTCAGCTTTTGAATCACTAGAATCACTAGAATCACTTAGGATCACTAGAATAAATAGAAAGAAAATATTGGGGGGGGGGGGCGGGGGGCAGGTGCTCTTAGATTTCTTCTGTGATGTGTTTTGTTATTTATTGAAACAAACAATCCTGGTGCTGCCTGAAACAAAATTTTTCTACAAAATTAAATAAAACCAAACGCGCTTTACGGATAACGGAACGTTCGGATACGGGAGACTCCGCTGTAGAAACATGATCGTTGACAGTCGTTGACCGACGCGCGACGCGATGAACGGAAGGGCGGAGCGCGTGGGGGTGAAAAGAGGCGAATTAAAATTCATGAACGCCCGGAGCGGCGCCGAATTAAAATTCATGGCTGGAATTATCGCTGGCTCCTTGAAAACAAAGGAACGGAACGAGTTAGGAGCCCACTCACCCTGTCGCGAGCGTCGGAAATCATCCCCGAGAAGAGTTTCCCGCGCGTGCGAGCCACGCTAATGCTGTCGACTTTTCGAGCGAGAGACAAGCCACCCTTGTTAATCTCTTCCGGTGGTGGAACCCCGTCGATTAATTATAGTTAACACGATCATAACACCAAGGGGGTCTGATTCCTTGGAAACATTGTCATTCGCAATTACGAGGGAGGAGATTCGATTTCCACTAGCACGAAGATCCTGAGCTTGGTAAGCACCTAATCGGCAAAAGAAAATTATGTTTGTTATGTGAATCTGTTTCTGCGGTGTATCACTAGATTGTTGCATAGGAAATGTTGCTCATAATTTTTTGATAAAAATAAGTACCATTATAATCAACGTAATTCTGCAAATGCATTTTAAGTTTCTCGATTATTCACGTTCACGTTCTTCACTTCCAAAATTGTTATTGTTCAGTTTATTTACTATCAACAAGTATAGTTAAACAATTAATCACCAACAGAGGTAGGCATTATTTGGCGAAACAAATATTTCAAATACTATTTAATATTTTCGACTTTATTTTGTTTAAAGAAAACAGTAGTTTAAATAAGATATACGATTTCGAAAATAAAATATTTCTATTTTAACAATTGGAACCACAAAATGAAAAATTTCTATTTTAATAATTTGAAACACAAAATAGAATATTGTAATTTTTGTGCCTACTGAGGTTTGTTCATAAACATACAGTGTATCTTATCACGGGGAAACTATTTCTACTCATAAATCATTGAATGCGAACCATTATTGTCAACAGTAATATTTAAAATTGAAATTGAAAATAACGACAAAGTCCAAATATTTTCAATATTCTCCAAATAAAATACTATTCTCAAAAGTTACTGTTTCAAATAAATTATTTTATTTTCAAATATTATTGCATCAAATAAAATATTTTATTTTCAAAAATTACTGTATCAAATAAAATGTTTTATTTTCAAAATTGTACACATACTTTAAAATAAATAGAATTATTTATTGTGTTTACTATTTAGAATACTATTTTCCCCAGCTCTGATCACCAAATCGTTACCAAATTCACACAATCGTCAGCGTGTTGTTTCTCCATGTATATGAAAATAAAAAAAATGATAATTGCATTGATGGACGTTGAAATAAAATAGATTCACAAGAAAAATTTATAGATCAATATTGAGTGAAATAAATTGAAAACATTTAGATTACGCTGAGGTGTCATTTTCAAATTCGCGTTATTTTTGTTTCGTGAAGATTAGAGTTTCGTACGTATTGTTAAAATATTGTAAATTACAAAAAATCAAGTCAAATAAGATTGAAAAGATTTAGGTTCCGCCGAAGGGTTCGCGGTGTTTTTGATTCATGCGGATATTGAGTTGTCGCTCTTTGACACGTGGTTGGTGAGACTGTTAAAAATTGTAAAACAAGTTATAAATTATAAAAAAAAATAGAAAAATAGCGTCATCACCGGTCGAGACTGGAAAAGATTCGCTGAAAGACGCGAGAGAGAAGAGCGCGTTCGCCAGCGCGAGAAGACCTGTCGATCTTTGCCCATTGGGTCATCATGTTTTCGCGTGTGCGGTTACGAAAGTCGCCGGCGACATTAATATTTCATTAATATTCGCCGAGTAATTCCTGGAAAACCGAGAAGTGAGGCGCGCGCTTCATTAATGCGCGCCGTGTATACGGCCACTTTTACGGAGGCGTCGGTTGTTTTTCAACGGGAATAGAGACGGAACGACGACGCGACGGGTTCGTCGAAGGCGACGAAGAGAGAGGGGCGAAACGGAAAAGAGCGAGAGACCCGGGTTTGGTCTCGCGGGTCCGATGGGTCCGAGGAAGAAGGAATTTCTCGTCTCGTCGTCTCGGCGACTGGTCGAGCCGGTGATGGTTAATTAAGTGCTAACAAGTAGAGAAGCAGCTCGCGTGAGCGAGCCATCTCGTCCGAGTAAAATCGTACGACGTGTTCTGCCGCGGAAATAAAACCGAGAGGAGACGACGAAGAACCGGCCGAAGAAACGGAGGCGATGCTTTTACCCGGCTACAACTTTATTATTTTATTCCCGCACCGATGTACCGACTCAACCGAGAATTTCACCCGCTACCGCGTTGACACCGAATCGTAAACCCATTCGGCTACAAAGTTGTCTTTATCGAATGAAAAACCTGAAAAAAAATTGGATTTTATGTTGTTTTAATTGCGACATCCTCTAGCCAAGCATATAAAGAAACTATCGAGGACGGTGTTAACTATGCCACCTCATTGCTAAATTAATTCTTAGAAGGGGTCACCTATCAACAGAGTTGGGCACAAAATTAATTGCCGATTCACGATTAAATTTCTACTTCAATCGTTAATCGCAATTATTATATATATATATATATATATATATATATATATATATATATATATATATTATTAATCTTCTAGTTCAATCGTTAATTGCGATTAACGATTAAATTTATACTTTAGTTTGTTAATTGCGATTAACGATTATTAATCGCCAATCGTATAATTTATTAATGATTAACTGTCAATTCTCCATCTTCGCTCTGCACCCTCTCTCTGTCTCCCTCTACCTCCATATTAGGATAGACAATCTCTGGATAGACCGTATGGTGTTTAACTTCAACAATTGCTTAAATCAGTGTCCTATTTTTCGATGATTTCTTCGTTTAATCAGCGAATAACGATTAACTTCATCAATCGATTGAATCAATCGCCGATTTTTCGACGATTTCTTCGTTTAACCAACATCTAACGATTACCTTCATCAGTCGACTGAATCAAAGTCGATTTCTTTTTTAATCGCACACATTACCGTACACAATCAATCATGATTAAAATTTTAATCGATTATCGCAGAGTTCTGCCTATGAAGTCTGCAATTATTTGAATCTCTCCGAAATTTTTACAACCTGTGTTTGAGACTGAAAAATCGAAAAAAATTCTCGACTATATGTCCGAATATGCTAAGCGTACCTGATTTTTCTCAGAACTTGCAGATGCGATTGAATGTGGAAAAATGGGGTAGGAACTGAGTTTTCGTTTTCTCATCGTAGTTACCCTCACGGGTGAGCTACAGGGCTGAAACATGGCAGAAAGAATCTTGTCCTGGAGCCGCGAAGCTGAGGTGGATTACCAGCAGCGTAATCATCTCACGAAATGTTGATTTCGCTGCAAAGTTGCGAACTATGACTTTCCACGCTGAACAGATATACAGAATCGACGGCCTTCGGGTTCCCGTTAATGCATCAGTGTGCGTTACATAAGTGGAGTTGACAGCAAGCAGATTTTGCCGTCTGTACGTTGAGCAAGAGTTGTCATACCGTGCGAAGAGAAAGGACAAAACGAAGAAGGGGGAGGAGCGTGTTCGTCTTGAACGGTACATTTTTCACGAGTCCTCGATTTCGTGAAACGGGACCGGAATCGTCGAGGGTTCTCCCGGTTGGTTGAACAGAGAGAGAAAGAGAGAAAGAGAGAAAGAGAGAAAGAGAGAAAGAGAGAAAGAGAGAGAGAGAGAGAGAGAGAGAGAGAACACCGGTGCGGCCGATTTATTACCGTGTAAATAATTGTACACCGATTATCTGCAAATTACGTGGCTGGTGGTGTACGCGTGTCAAAACTGTGTGCTCTGTCAGCAGAGGCTCGGAGTCTATACACAGTTGCTCGTGGAAGTATTGTACGACGAGTAATTTGAACGTACTCGATGAAAGTTTGTGCGGAGTACTCGGCCGGAGATTAATGGGGCAAATACTTGTCGATGCGCACCGCGAGTTCCCGCAGGCCTCCTTCCCTTGAATCGCAGATTGATATCAAAATATATTTTCTCTTCCACCTGGGAAATCTACGAGAATGTCCTTTCCTCGGAGATTTTATTTATTCGCAACCCTTTCAATGACCAAGAACAATGTGTCGATTTGTTGCTCACGTTCTGTTCGAAGAAGGAACTGATCCTAATATATCCATGACGTGATTTACGGAGAGTATCTCAGATTTTCGACTGAACGGTCAATTAGCAGGTTCGCCTTGCGAATCGTTTGGTCACTGTCTAAATTCACGTTTCCGCTTCGGTGCGCGACGAGCAAAAGTTTCCTCGATAACAAACGTTTCCGACAAATGTTTTCAACGTTCGGTCTCCCTCCTTTTATTTCGGAGGATGAACACGGAGTTCCTGCAAATATTTTTCAACCACGACACATGGACAGAGCGGTCGACTAAAATGATTTTCTAAAACTCAGACTCATCATCGTTGTCGAAAGATTTTTATTGATAACTTTACCCAACGAAAGTAACATCCTGTAAACAGGAACCATGTTCTCTATGGCCGTAAAAAGTTGTGAGACCAAACAAAATACGGCCAAGTTCGTCAGCTTAGAAATACGTACCTGTTGCAATACTGAAAAAAGAGTTTGTAAAAATTAGTTTAAAAGAACGCTATTTCATTTTTAAAGAATTACATATAGGGCTAAATTATTCAAACTTGTCTTGGCTGCCTAACAGCTTTTATGGCCATTGGTTTAAAAAATAACAGCCAAATATCAATAATTTAGCTCTCCATGTAACTCTTGGAAAATAAAATAGCGTTCTTTTAAACTAATTTTTACAAATGCTTTTTTTCAGGATTGCAAAAGGTATTTCTAAGCTAACGAACTTGCCCGTATTTTGTTTGATCTCACAACTTTTTACGGCCATAGAGAACTTGGCTCCTGTTTACAGGACGTTTTTTTTGGGATTTCATCGATTTGTGTTGATTGTTGTTTTCATCAGTTTTTGTTGCGACTTCGAAGCTAATAAAACGTATGCTTATGTATGTTTTACTATTATGTCCTATCCTACATACCTATGTCGTAATGTTTCTTTTTCAATACAACGTCTTGAAGGTATAAAATTTCAATCTTTGATAATTATTCCTTTGAGTGTTTGTATGGTGGATCTATGTACCAAATTTAAAGCTTGCAGGTCAATGGGAAGTACCAAAAAGCTTTTCATCTGTCAGTCAGTGAAAAATTTAGCGATTTTTGAGGTTCTATATTTCGGAACCTACTAATGTTGGAAGATTAATGTTTCGTCAATATTGAGACATGACAGCATTTAACAAGTGTACGAAATTACATCTCTCTGTCTGTCACCAGTTCCGAGTCACAAGCCTCTAAAAAACGGCTAAGTTATTTTGTGTAAAAGGAGGTAGCCGAGAACTTGGCTGTTGTACTACCGTGCACCTAAATCAATTCATCTGGTGTAAATTTAACCATGCTCCATTCTATCAGTCAGTATTAGACTGCAGATCAGCATGCAGCGTAATCGTCATTAATCCCCTTGGATGGTCGCGCTGAAGACATCAACTAACCACCCGAAAAATTGAATAAAAACTCTCCGAATTACAGCCCCAGGACAAAACAATAAAAACCCCGTCAAGGCCGCAACAAAGGCGAGTTAGCTGGTCATAAATCGCTGATCATGAATCTTATCTATCGCGGGGTGGTAGTCCCAATAAAACTTGTGGAGGCTGGAAACCACCCCCGGGGTGCGTTCACTGCGATTCGAGTGAAAAGAGAGCCGAATGAAAACGATGGTAGTCGCCCTCGTCGAAAACAATCCTGTCGATTGTTTCGGGTGGGGTTGATCTCGACGAGTCCCAGGTCCGAAGTGGCCCCAGGGGGTGGTTTTCCTGGACCGGGACGTGAACAAGACCGAGAGACACGCCGCGATATATTCGACGAGCGAATCAGAGTCTCGGTAATCCTGAGCGACAGGGAGGCTTAGGCGCCCCTCTTGGAAATGGTAGCGAGGGTGGCTACGGTCCCCAGTCACGGGCCAAGGAAGGGGGGTTTAAATGCTGCAACCCTGTAGCACAGAGAGAGAGAGAGAGAGAGAGAGAGAGAGAGAGATCTTGTGCATTGTGCATTGACAAAGCGCTCCGCGATTATAATGTACGCGGACACACGTATCGCCCCCCCCCCAAACACCCCTCAGGCTACGATCCTTGGCATCGGTAACCCCGTTGCGATCAAGGGTCACGAATAATGCCGGTTAAACGCTACATATTGCTCGGTTCGCCCGGAATTTACTCGGGGATTTGAATAACGATTTGTCGCCCGGCTCCTTCGAGCTATTTCTCTCTCCCTCTGATACCATCCCCTATTCCACCCCCATTCTCCTCTCTCGCATGCCGTCGATCAAGGGGGGAACGGACGCGCATAATAATCGCGATATTCGGCCTGTTTATCGAACGCTTATTTCCTAGCGATTTACGGGAATCGGGAAGGGGGTGCGGATTTCGAGGGTTGATCAATTTGGAAGACGATTCTGTCGGAAAATCTCATGCATATCGAGCGTTAACGTTCTCTTTGATCTCGCAATGCTAGAGCCGACTGTGGAACAGAAAAACGCACGATACAAAAAATTGCCAATTATTTAAACAATCTTGTTGCTATTGATATGTTTTTTTATAAATCTTTCACTGATATATTCGTGACGCTTTTCCGCGTGAAATGATTCCAAACACGTCGCAGTTTGGAGCATATTCTTGTTTAATCCCACGATACTGTGGAGCGTTCGGATAATCGATTGGTTCGGATGATAGAGGCCTTAGTGAATAGACTTTGAAACGCCACGAATACGTGAGCACCAGTTTCATTAGAAATTAACCGAACCAATCTTCTTGTGTTTGGAAATTTCAAGAATCCGAACAAATTCTGAGGTTGATCGATAATAATTAATGTGGTTCCCTCACTCTCGTAGCCATTTTTCTTCCCGTTCGCTTTTACCGGAGAATATCGATTTCGACTTCTTGAAAATTTAACCACGATCGAGAGCGACGCGATTAACGAATGGGTCGTGACGGATCGCGATAATGGCCAGTTAAAAAGCAGCGGTCGACGTTCCGCATGCTTATAACTTGTTCCCGGCCGATAAACATTTTCCAGAACAAACAGACCGGAGTCGAAACGCGGCGAATTATTGCGGTCGCCGGGGATAAAATTGGTTAATTAACGGGCACCGGCCTTTTTCGCGTTTTCACGCGCACGTACGGAAGATTTGCACGGGAATCGAGGGATTATCGATGGAAATTCGGCGACTCGGAACGAAATCGCCTTCCGCTCGCATATATTAGATGCGTGACAGAGCGATATACCGTTTACGGTGCATTAGTTCAATAAACATCGCTATACAAAACGAACGAGTGTGTTCCATCGATTCCCATAAGGGCAACACGTGTCGCGTAAACAAGCTTTTGCTGTATTAAATCATTTATTTTGTGCGAGTGTCGCATAATCCAAAATGTAACATTTTTCTCAGTCAGTTAACATTTAAATGGAGAAAGCGATACATTTTGAACAAGTTTGATTACCGCACAGCACTTTGATTTTGCGTATGTATTTCATTCACGATATTCTAAAAACGATGGAAATATTCAGATAATTGTGTGGCCTGCGAGTCGATAATTGTTTATTAAAGGGTGTTTTTTTTAGCTTAGATAGAACTTTAAATAGGAATCCAAACAAAAACGTCTCGACATGAACAGCCGCGGTGGCCATATGTCCGAAATCATTTTTAAATATTAATGCCATGTATGTACCTTTCGAATAAATAAAACAATTTGATTAAAAATTCAATTGTTTTTGTTATTTTTTACAATTTCAAGTTCTATAGGGCTTAAAAACACCCTTTACTTTCGTCGGGTAGTTATGCATTCTTGAACGATATTGTGACATTGAAAAATGTACGAAAGATTCCCGAATCGAGAGGACTATTTTTCAAAACAATTTCCAAGTATCCAGAGCCTGAAGAGAAAGGGGATGGTCAACCCCCGGGACATCCTTTTCCCGGGATACAATAACGCTAGAGGCCGGAAGCAGGCGCGCCGGAAGCGTCGAGGAAGCGACATTAAAGAAAATTAAACGTGAAACGGTTCCACGGACCGACCCAGAAATTGAGTTTCTTCGCCTCTGGCGGCCCTGGGGTCCGCGGGGATCTAATTATCAGTTTCGGAACTTTCAAAATTAATAAAACTTCGTCCCCCCACCCTCTTTTTCTCCTCCTCTTACCGTCCTCCTGCCACGGTCCCTCTTGTTATATTGCTCTTCGAAGTCTCGAAGAATCTCTTTGAGGCTGGCGCTAGAGGATAAGGGAGAGCTCGTGAGATAAGGGGGGTGGGGGAGAGACGTCGTCGCGCGAATTCGTGGCAGGGGTGTTCTGTTCCGCGGACGGGGGGTGCCTTTCAGAATTTACCAGTCTAATGCGACTTGAAACTCGAGACTCCACGGAAAAGTTTCCGGGGCTGTGCTCGTCGCGTCAGACGTTCTGAGGTCTTGTCCTAGCGTTTCCTACTACCCCCTCGTTCTCCTCTTTCCCTTATTTCTCTCGTTCGCTTGCTTTTACCCTCCCCCTCTCTCTTTCTCTCTCTCTCTCTCTCTCTCTCTTGTGTTCCTCTGTGTTTCTGTCGCTGGATTGTCACCGGTGGTTTTCCAATAATTCCGAGACTCCTTTGGCTTTGATGCCCGCGATGCGAGTCTTATCTCATAGAGGGAGGAACAGTGAGGTCTTCTCGTGAATGGACCACGTCCACCATCAAACCTCCCAACTACTTTTCTATTCATTAGTTCATCATTCGAATATAATTATTAGAGTCCGAATAGCTGTCTGCAGGATAATCATTTCGAAAATAGGTACAACATTTGAACTTGAAATATGTTCCCAAGATCGTCGTTCTGAACAACGATTTGGTCCTAGTTTTTTAATATTTTCCTTTTGGACTCTTGTAGCTTGAAATGAATGACATACATTTTTATTTCATATTAGCCGACCTAACAGTGGTTGTCCCGTCGAAATTTCAATAAATTTCTGTGAGATTTCATTTTTTTCCTCTTTCAATTGTTCCAATGTTCCTTTCCCTGAAAACCTTATTTGGACTATTACGAACATTTCTGAAAAAAATTCACCACATCGGTCCAGCCTTTCTCAAGTGATTCGCTCACCAACGAGCAGCATTTATTTTTATTTATATATAGGGTGTTTGCGATAATTTGGACCAGCGTTTTTTTCATGAAAAGTAAACATTAGACAAAAACCGAAGAGGAGTAAGTTGTACTATATTTTACTAGCGATATGACAGCGTATCTATATTTTTTGTATTTGTGATATATTTCTGAAAACAAAGGTGACCTTCATCTTGTTTTAATGGAATGTCCTATTTTTTAGATCACAGATGGATCGAGTATCAAATTCTGGGTATAACACTGTTGACCTTCATATGACCTGAACTTAATATTGAACGAGATATTATCCAAAGAAGAAACAAAATAATTTCGATAATATCTCGTTGACTATTAGATTTAGGACGTATGAAGAAGGCCATACATTTTTACTTAGAATTCGATAGTCTATCACGAAACGGAAAGTAGATCTTTCCATTTTAAAAAATCAAGGTGAAATATACGTTTGTATACAACATTTTTTCATATTATTACAAATAAAGGCTATATTTAAAGTGGACATAGTTATTTCCCTATCCTATGCAAAACTTACACGGTATAGAGGCGGGCATATCGTGACACAAAAATTTCCTGCGTGGGTGGAGGCATAGAGGAGATTTCAAGGTCACCTTGATTTTTTGAAATGGAAAGACCTACTTTCTGTATCATGAATTATATTGTATTGGCCTCCATATGTCCTTAATCTAGTAGTTAACGAGATATTATCCAAATAATTTTCTTTCTTCTTTGGATAATACATATCTCGTTCACTATTAGGTTTAGGTCGTATCAAGGTCAACAGTTTTATACTCAGAATTTGATACTCGATTGATTTATGATTTAAAAAAATAGGGCATTCCATTAAAAAAAAATGAAAAGTTCACCTTTGTTTTCAGAAACACATATATTACAAATACAAAAAATATAGAGAGAGAGATACGCTGTCATATTGCTAGTAAAATATAGTACAACTTACTCCTGTTCGGTTTTTTTTCTAATGTTTATCGTTTACGAAAAAAACGATAGTCGAAATTATCGCGATCACCCTGTAGATGAAAATCGCAATGGCAATAAAGAGAAACTCTTCTATCGAAACCCTGTCGATCAGACACTAACGAATTCGAGTTCACGGTCCGAAAAAAATGGTGAGAAGGGGGCGGGGGATGGCCGAGGCAATTAAATAGAGTGGACATTTTTGTAAATGGATCGAGGGGTGGGAGGGAGCGATTTTTTCAGGCCACGTCCCGAAATAAAAGGAACGTGAATCTCGGTGGTTCGTGTCGCAGCCCGGACACTCGAGAGAGCCACGACCGGATGCTGCGTGTCTCGTGAACGAAACCACCCGATCGAGAGAGAGAGAGAGAGAGAGAGAGAGAGAGAGAGAGAGAGAGAGAGAGAGAGAGAGACGAAAAGTAACGTTTCTGTAGCGATGACATCGAGGGCCCTTAACCGGCCACGCGGGGGTTGCGGACCCTGGTTCCTACGGCCCTTTTGGTCTTCAGGGCTCCGGCGAACACGCGAGTAATTCGGTGTCATGGCAAGCTGTGGTTTTACATCACGACTCGAGTGGACCATTGATACACTTCCCACCCGTGTCCCGAGATGCTATTTTGCTTTCGGTTTCTAGTGTCCACCCCCTGTCACTTCAGCGTACGAATTTTCGCATTTTCTCGATCACACGCTATTTCAATATTTCCGCTCTCGTGATCATAATAAATATAAAAAAAAATTAAACTGACTTTGAAAGAAAACTAAAAAATGCACTAAAAAAAGTATGAAATAATTTCCATTTAATTTATTTATATAAAACACACCAACTGTTAATAAAATTGATTAAAATAAAATATTAAATACAACACAATCTTTTCGGAGGCGCGCGGAATTGAAAATTTTCCAAATGACAAATGTTGCTGTGATTATGATTTCATTGGAATATAGAGGACTTGGAGATCAGCAGGTAGAAAGAGAAGATACTAAAGATATTAATATGTGAAAGCATGTAGAAGAATTTTAGTTTTTTTTATGTTTTAATAAGCATTTTATATTTTAATAAATATAAAAAATCGAGGACAATTTTTGATGGACGCAATCACGAAATTTTTTTTTAATTCGATCATTTATTCGAAACTGTTGTTGCTTGTGGAGGAACATGTCAGTATCACAATTTGTAACTATCTTATGCTATTTATAAAGTTATTCTCTAAATTTTGGTTAATTTCTGTCAATTTTTTTCGTTTTTAATTAGTTGTGGCTCGCTATTGACAGCTGTCGAAATATTTGTCTATTTATCTGTCCAACAATAAAAATGTTTCCAAATAACTTTTGGGTGTATCTTATAGAGTTTTTGGCGCTGATACCAAATCTGGCATTAATTTTTCCCCTGTACGTACAGTTTTTGAGAAATTTGAGTTTGAAAGCAAGACATATTTTTCGACTTTGAACAAATATTGTGATGTTATTATATAAGATATTGTATTTGTTTGTTTATTTGAAACAGTATAATCCATAAAACTAAAATGAATTTGTTTAATACATTTGAACATTACTTTATAAGTTACTTTTTCATCGTGTCACGACGTCGTTTCTTCAGCATAAAAATAAATTATAGTTCATTCGTTTAAAACTAGTTTCAGTGTTGTTCATTACAGCAAAAGATTCTGTAGACTTTCCCGAATCCAGCGATGTGCAATAGTAATACGTTGTGATTGTTTAAACATGTTAAACAATGTTGAAATTTGTTTGGACAGTGTTATCTTTATCGAAATGAATGTATTTAATTACAAAAGTGCTCGTATACGTTTATTATTTACCGTACAGAGAAGTATCAAGTGTGGAAAAGTTATGTACAATCTTTTACATTGTTATGCGTAAAAAATTGTTAAAACTGCATGGATAAATATTTACTCGTCCGTAGATAATGATAACATTTGTTCGAAATGTTTCAGTCCGTGAAACACCGCTTATAGCGGAAAGGAATGTCGCATGTTTTTACAATTTAAATCTCGCCGAATATGTTTGCTCGTTTAATCCGAGTTGTTCCGAATAATTTTATTTATTCTCATCGAAATAATCTACGGTCTGCCGTGTGCACGGTGAAAATTTATGGAGATCGGTCTGCCCCGGTTATTTGTTAATTAGATAACCGGCTACGATAAATATCGAACGATCTAGGTAAACAAGGTCTTTGTTGTATTACCGAACAAGTGTCATATAAATGAATCGAGACGGTAATGACACTCGGATCTATTTGACTAACAACACGAACCGTCGACTGAAGTTGACTCAACTCCGTTCTGTTGGGAGAGCCTTAAGTACACCGAGTCGCTCTATTGATTTATTTGTAATAAAAGTATATACAGTAAATAGTATATAGTATATAGTATATAGTATATAGTATATAGTATATAGTATATAGTATATATGTACATACATGTGTGTATACAGAGCTAATATTCATTAGATTTTAGCACACACTCGGAGAGCGTAAAATTTCGTTTGAAAACCGCTTGACGAACAATAATTGTCCAACAGGAAAGATAATTATCGTCGAGTGTTATCGACAAAGCCATTTGTTATTGTACGATTCGTATCTTCGATTTACATAAGATAATATTTCCCCCTCCCCTGCGATGCGCTTCAGTTTCTCTAGATTAACTAATTGCAGATATATGCAGAACGAATCCGATTGACAAAATTGTTGGTCACACAGGAAAAATCTATATGCAGTTGGCGAACTTCAAATATTTAGAAAACAGGAAAAAATTTCGCACACTATGGAAATCAATCGATAATTACAAATCTAAATATTTTTAAATACTGTGCGTTGTTTTTCTGGACACGTGAACGAAGAAAGTGGCGAACATAGTTACAAAATAGTTTTGTCTCTTAACTGTAATAACGAGGTTTACTCATCTTTATTTCATTCTTGGAAATATTGTTTATCTTTTACATATAAATTTCTGTTCCGAGTGTATCTACACCGTCTCTATTCGACAAATGAGTCAACGTCTAATTTAAAAATACGACGGCGCTTCAGTATTAATATTGATGACCTTCGAATGACCTTCACCGTAATATCAAGCATAAATGATATTTACATCGTCCACAGATTATGAATTTTATGCACATAGGGAACCCAATTCTAGTATGTATTTTCACCTCAATAAAATAGCCCCTGTGCCCTGCAGTTCCTTGAAAAAAGCTCACATGTATTTCAGATACCCGTAAATATGTGTTCCAAATCTTAACACAAAAAGTTCAATAGTTCCTCTAAAAAATATTCCTGAAGATTGATGAAACGACACTCAAAACCGGAACAACCCCTAAGCACATTCTACATAAAAATATATACCTCACGTAACTTTTATTATTTTCACTTGAAAAAATCGCACGTGTGCTTGTAAATACCAGTAAATATATGTGAAAAATCTCAATGCGTTAGGGGTTCGTTACTTCTCCTGTAAAAAAAACATTGGCTTTCATAAAATTCGTACTCCAAACTGGAGTACTCCATTAAAACATACACTCTATAAAAGAACATATAACTCCAGTAATTTTGGTTATTTCTACGTGAAAAAATCTGATATACACCTCAGGTACCACTAAATACGTGTGCAAATCCTAACCGGAAAGGTTTGATATTTCCTGCTGGAGAAAAAAACAGCTGTGAAGATCAGAGTGGCCTCAAGACGATGAGGATATGGTGTCGGAAAGGTGGTATCAGGCTAGCCAGGGATACCAATCGGCTCGGAGATGGGGTGGATCAATCGAGCGAACGACGATGCAATCATTCATTAAATCATAGGGACGCGACAGCTTCGGTTGCGCTCTGTTCCGCTCGTTTCGTCGGCGCCGGCAATATACGAGTGCACGTTGGCCAATGAATAGGCCGTGTTTGCATAGGTCCCGAGGTGCAGCATGAGCGCTCGCGCGCGCGAGGCCGTTCGGGGTTGCAACAGGAAAGAGAGCGAGAGAGAGAGAGAGAGTGAGAACGGGCACCCCGACGATGGGGTAGAATTCGAAACGACGAATGAAAGAGAGAAAGAAAGAAGAAAGACGGCGGCACGGTCTCCTATGTACACTCAGCTGTCGGCCTGTTTTTACGGCCGTTCTTTCTAACCCTCTGCACTGACATCGCAGCACACTGTCGATTTGCGTTCGCGAAAGAAAAGCCCCCTCCCCACTCCTCAACAACGCTCACGTATCGTGAACAAATTGTTGTAAAATTTAAATGACATTTAAATATGTCCGATCTACATATTTCTCTTATTTCTAACCTTGATTGAGCTTGGATAACCTTGGAAGTTATTGGATTATAAATTAGTAAGTTCATCTTGACTCACGATTTCAAATGACATCGAGAAATATAGATTGTAGATAATTAAACTGGAGTGTCCCCCTAACATGAGATTGAAAATAAAATTATTATTAAACTTTCTCTATATTGAAAACTTAGTCAACCAAATTAGTTTCACACGGTCACCCCTAACTAGGAAAAGCAAATTGTGAATTTTCACCGTGAGTATCAAGCCAGCCCTTAATCGGGAAGGTCCTGGAGTAAATTAGACAAATTCATGCGAATTTCAGGAATTTTTTACAGGGCAAGTATTTGATATTTAGTGTCGTTTTTCGTTAACAAAACAAAAAATAGTATGATAAAGTTACGAGTACCTCTAAGTGACGAATGGATAAAATTTGCCGAAGATTTCAAATAAAATTCATAAGTTCCTCGGGTGCTGGTCTTTCGGGGTGGGAAAAGAACTCGAGAGCAATATCTGGGTATCGGCGTTCAACGCCATGTTCCGATCCCCTCTCGTGAATCAACCGGTAGACACTTATTACAAGGTAGCGCGCGATTCACCGACGACGAGCGTGTACGTATCTACTTAAACGGCAGGATGTAACACACATAGTCGCCGGGATCACGATGATGAAAGGCGGGGCCAGCCACAGCCAACCAGCGGCCTCGGATCTCCGTTTTAGCTGGTCTCGCAGGACCTAACCCGGAGCGTTTGCTGCTCGTAAGGCTGCGTTCATACAGGAGCGCTGGTTCTGGGAGCCGTAGCCAAAAGTCAGAAATTTCGAGCGCGGGTTGACGGATCCCTATTGTGCGTGCACGGAAAACAGGCCCGCATTTATGACTACTGGCTACGGCTCTCGGAGCCAGCGCCCCTGTATGAACGCAGCCTTAGGTTCTGCAAAAAGTCCTGCAGCTACCATAAATCCATCAGGCCGCGCAACTCGCGCATTATGCCAGCCGCTTCTCCGAATTGGCCCGTGAATTTCATCGTGTCGCCGACGCTCCAAACTACCTCCCTCTCTCTCTCACACACACGCACACCCTCAGCGTGATCGATCTGAAAAATTCCGGAAAAATACTTTTTGTAAGATCCTCGGCATTTCTTTTCAGGATTTATTCACAACCATGTCGTCGTTCTTAAAATCTGCGATTATTTCCGAATTTCTCGAGATTCTTGATTTTTCCCTAAACAGGATTTCCCAACGTAAAACTCTGAATTCATTTGAAGTATTCGAATGTTTAACATCTGTTAGATTTTTCGCAGAATTTTCGCACACAGTTAGATAGGAAGAATAGAGCAGAAATAGAGTTTTTCACTTCACCATATAGCTACCCCTTCCAGTCGAGATATGAGATTGAAATTTGTGTTTCATCTAGATGATGTAGTGTAACCTTTGTACAGTTATTTTAATTATCGTGTGGCAATTCTGTTGCACTCCGAAATTTGTTTCACAGATTATTATTGTACGTACCAGAGTCGTCGAATGATAAGTAAATGAAGTTAATGAAGACTTAAATGTTAAACTGATCATTTTTACGGAGTTGCTAAATTTTTCAAGAAGTTTTAATCGTGCGGAGAGAAATGTTTGGTAAGAGCAAAGCAAACGAATTTATTTCAAAAGTTGAAGTTGACTAGAAATTTTATATCCGCAGTGCATTATTTCGGAATTGTTTGCAAAATCGACATACGTGAAAAACGGGGATGAAATATGTTAACAGAGTAATCATTGTGCTCAACTAAATTTCACTTAATAGTAGGAATTACAGGTTGTTTAATCAACGTCGTTACCGTATCGTTCCGTCGGGTATAAATAAATTCATTACATCCGAAATTTAAATAATTTAACTGGACTCCCCGGTTGCGTCGACGCGAATGTAAACAACGGGATGTATAAAAACGCGGCACTGTATCAAAATTAAATGATATAATCTGCGAAAAATGATATAAACCCTCTGCGAAATTTAAATAATACGGGACAGAGTTTATCGTGCAATATTTGAACGAAATAATTTTCCACGAAGAATATATATACGAGCCGTTCCGTGTGTGCACGATAATATCAGGTTACCGTACAATTTTATTACAAAATTGCATAATAAAAATTTACCTCCACTATGATCATTTGTACCTAATTCATTATACGCGTTAAATATTTTTTCTTCAAGGTTTATATAATTAATTGTACAAATTAATTTGTCGCTCGCACAATTACGTTGTTTTTATAAATCACGAAAATCATTTCTACACGCTTTTATACATCCAATACTAATTCATTCAAGGTGTTTAAATTGAAAATATTATAACAACATTCTTAATTCTTCCAATCCTCCAGTTTTCAGCAGTAACTCATTTTGATCGAAACAGTATCCATGTAAAAATATAAAATCGATAGAAATCATTATTAAACCTTTGCCCTACGATTTGTTTTACGGTATCACTGATTCGAACTTTTTTTGTGGTCCGTATAATTTTCTAAAAAAGGGAACTTCACTGTTAAGATTCGTCGATATTTGCAGTGTAAATAATTTACGTTACCGCTCGGTGTGACGTGCGAGAAATTTCTTCGATGGACAAGGGGTTGCAAAGGGGACCCTATAGCGATTGATATCCCCGGACGAACGAAGCATCAATCCGGCAAAATTGCAATTCGCAAACCCCTACCCCCGCCTCACCCCCGTTCATCGCGATTTTCGATCCCCGTGAAAGCCATCCTCCGTCCACCTTTTTCGTGTTCCGCGACGCTGGAATAATGCGTCTATGATCGTCACGGCGCTGAATGAACCGGCACAATATTTGAGCCAGGACGCCACCCCCGTCGACTATCACTACCACCGCCATCGCCAACCGGTGCTCCTCCATTGCTGGACAAATATACTCCGAGTCAACATTCGCAATACCGAATACAGCTACGCCTCGCGTCTAATTGTGTTCGCTAGCGAACTGGCTACCGCGAAAAGAAAGGGGATGAAAGCTCGTTGATAAAACCGAGAGGGATGACACTGTGTGTGTGAACACGATCGGTGATTCTTGTTCAACGGGCCACATCCTCTTCATGGGAATCGCTGTCGACAAGTCAGGAAACATTTCACAATTTTTTACAATCAACAATTTCTTGCATTTCACAATTTTTCAGCAAAGACATTTACCGATTCACTTCCACCTTGTAAACACATGATTTTTATTTACTTTTAATATCTTTTAGTCATTAAAATAATGATAGCGAGGGTCACTAGTTAATTTGTCATTTGTTCAGACAGTTTTCCGAATGTTTATATTAACGATACCGTTCCAGTATTTATCAGATTTATTCCATTTTGGAAACAGATGATTTCCATTTATTTCTAATATTTTTCATTTATTAAAAAAATAACAGCGAATGCCACCAGTTATGTTTGTAGTTTTTTGCAACAGTTTTCCGAATGTTTATATTAAAAATTCTGTTCCAATATTTATCAGATTTATTCCATCTCGTAAACAGATCATTTTAATTTATTTCTAATATTTTTCATTAATTGAAACAATGATATCAAGATTTATTCTTATCAGTAAAATCATGAAAAATCTCATTTATTTGTATGGTTTTCCATTCAGTCAAATAATGATCCTTAGTGACCCTTTTCCCTTAATATGTAAAGAAGATCCGAATTTTTGATGTCCGAAGAAACGAAGAGAATGGATCATAATTGTCGTGATTATTAGTCCTTTGTCCGGCGCGGCGTTTAGGTCGGTGAAAGTGATCACTACATTTATATTTGGACACGGGGAATATGTTGCGTCCTCCAAGCGAAAACTGCGAAGTTGACACTCGCCGCGACTTTCCCTTCCTAGATTTGAGTACACAGAACCTCGTCTCGTCAAACACAAGGTCCGGCTCGAGTCAAGTAATAAGCAACTGTATTCTTAACCAATTCGCGCCGGTTGTCGGAAATTATCCGAGTCGCTCGAATCAGATTTTGTATTCCGCGAGATCCATCGATATTCGTCCGCTTTGACGGTACACGAAATTTTTCCGCGTAACTCCAATTTCTGGAACAATTAATTGGAATATCATTTTTATACTGGTGCGTGGTTGATTATTATCCATCAACGAAATCCGAACTTGAAAAATAATTAAACTAATTAAGAATGAAACTTCACACATTACTACCATATACATATAATAACTTTATTTGATCCCCTTAGGGCTACAAATCCTTACATATTATTTCTCTTGAACTCGCCGCTCTTACCCTCTGACCTTTGTTACGTCCTAAATGATGATTATTCGTACAAAAAATCTCCGCAGAATAAAGTTGTACTGTTTCAAGGGGAGAATTTGATGATGGTAAAAAATTTTCTCGAGGTCATTGTTTTCACAAAATTTTTTACAAGAAGGTCGTCGATATTTCTTAAAATGGAATCATATATCTTTTTGTTCATAATCTTATAAAATTAAAAACAAAAAAGAAAACAAATTAAAAAAAGGCCGAATCATACGTTGTGATAGATTGCTGAATTTGTCATTTTATTCTCTATAAGAATATGGACAAAAAATATATGATTCCATTTAAAAAAATATCGATGACCTTGAAATCTTGTAAAAAAAATGAACTTGAGAAAAATCTTTACCTTCATCAAATTCGCCCCTTGAAACAGTACAACTTTATTCTGTGGAGATTTTTTGTAAAACTAATAATAACCGAGATATTTAGGTGTGCCCATTTAAATGCTCCACCCGGTATACAGGGTATTTCGTCTAAAACAGGGCACCTAAATATCTCCACCAATTGTCCGGGTACACAAAATAGTTTGTACACTATTTGAATGGTTTGAAAGAACCGTTATATTGCAAACAATATTTTTTCCGAAGGTCATTTTTTCGAAGTTATCAAGGTGATCGGTGTTTTTTTTACGCATAACTACATCTTTTTTTAATTGTGTCGTGTAGCTGATCGCAAAATACATTCAGATATGTAGAGTAACATGAAATGACCTTGAAATGACCTTGATCGTCGAAAATTGGCGTTCCTTTGCGTGGTAAGGCCACCTAACTATCTCTTCAGGTTATTGTAAAGCAAAAATAATTTTGCTTCGTTATGTGCGTGGTGTTATTGGATCAAATAGCTGGCTAGAACATTCTTTTGCAAAGGTCATTTTTTTCGAAGTTATTTTTTTATAATTATAATAAAATAATTATAATTCTTTAGAATTATAAGGTCATTTCAAGGTCATGTTAATCTACATAGATGAATGTATTTTTCGATGAGTTACACGATGCGATTAAAAAAAAGATGTAGTTACGCATTAAAAAACATTGGTGACCTTGATAACTTCGAAAAATATGATCTCCGGAAAAAAATATTGTTTCAAATAGTGCACATAATATATTTTGTACCTGCACAATAGCAGGAGATATTTAGGTGTCCTGTTTTAGACTTAACACCCTGCAGAGAGAGAGAGAGAGAGAGAGAGAGAGAGAGAGAGAGAGAGAGAGAGTTACTAAAGAGATAGTTACTAAATAGAGAGTTACTAAAAACTGAATATTTTTAACCGAATTCTGACCTTTGAAATAGATGTTCATGAAAAGTATTTATGAGAAGAAAGTTTCTTTGGAATTACCGAGTAACGAGAAGCTAAGAAATGCAAAGAACGTAGAGAAACGGGTAGAGCGAGTTGAAAATTCTTCGCATAATTTAGAAGCATCCTTTGTGGTGCCGTAGCGAGAGAGGAGAGCAACGTAATTTCCAGGCGCGTGTCCCGTCACAAAATGTCACAGCGTACCGCTGCGTTGCATGGAAACAACGAAGGGTTGTTATTATATTTACATCGTAACGCACATTGTCCCTATCGACGTGTCGTCGACGAACGAGATTGCCTGTGCATAATTTAATGGAAGCCAGTATGGTTCGATCAATCGACTCTGACAAGCAAAGTTTAAGGTAGACCTGTTGTCCGTACAAAATTGCTGTGACTGCAAACCACCCCCTAAACGGGAAACACGCACGTAGTTACCATTTCGTAAAAACAATTACTGCCACAGAAAATGCAAACAAACTTTACAATTATTACACCGCCGCGCCGATCTGAAACGAAAATTACAAGGAACCAAATAGGTGTGCAAATTAATTTCGTGATCGTTACATTAACCATCAACAAAATATGTATAATCTTTTATTTTAATTAATTTTAAGTGCATAGGCAATGTTAAAGGCAATTTTTTCGCGTATCCTCAAAGTGACACTTGGTCACAACTGCTTGCTTTCTTCTTTAACATTTTTCGATTAGCACGCTGTCTTCTGATCACTCCAGCGGTAAAATAAATCGGGAGGGGTTGAGCAAATTTCTGGGAGAAAATGGTGGAGGGGAAAGCCGTCGAACAGAAAAATAAAAACAGTAGAAAGGTATCGAGTAGCGAGAGGGATGATGAAGAAGAACGAAGGAAGGGGATGAAGAAGCGGAGGAAGAAAGTGGAGAGAAGTTTCTCGACAGAGCAGAGAGAAAAAAGAGAGACGTCGAGGGAGCTTCCGTCGAAAGCTGAACGATAATACTCTGTGGTGCTCCCCTCTGAACGCTTCGAGCGGGATAAAGCCTCGCTTTTCGGACCGGCGAGAAACGAATCGAGGGGGCGGAAGAAGTGCGCCGTTCTTCGAGGGTGAAGAGGAACGGCTATAGCTTGTAAGTGAATTTTATTGCGCGATTATATTGAATCCCTCGAAGCCACCAGCCACTGTCAAATCCCACCCCCACCCCCACCCCTCGAGGAGACTCCATGCGGTGCTCAAACTTTCGGCACGGTAATTCGAAATTCGTCTACGTTGCTTTCCGTCGCGTTCCATCCCTTCGACTGGCATTTCTTTCGTCCGGAAATATCGATTTCTCTTGCGCACTCCGAAAAATGTATTTGCTCGCTGCATACGAATCGTCCGATTTTAGAATGCGAATCATACGGACCGTTCAAAGATATTTAAACTTACCTTAATTTAACCTCAACTTAATTTTCGAGAAATTCCTTGAGCCTCGATTTCAAGGTGAAATTTTGTATTTGACGTTCTCCTTGAAAAGGGTGATTCTTAAGGGGTTCAAGAACAGTTTCTATTTGCTGAAGATTGATTCTGAGTTGCTGCTTAAATACGTAGAATGGCGGGACCGTTGTTACGCGAAGAACAATTGTCAAATGATGACTGTATTATGGTAGCAAGAAAGTGACTAAGCCATTAAGCCACGGAATAACAAGGAACTTTAGCTCGACTGTGAGCACCACTTTTAAGTCTCGAGGGTTGCACGGTAGTTACCGCTGGCGGATACCAAATCGAAGCTCTTGCCCACAGGGATGTTTGCACGTTGGATCACGGCCTCCATGGCAAAATTCACCATAGCAAAACCTTGCTATTCCCAGAGGCACCGGGGAACTGGACTGGAGGGGAGGGATTTCCGGGGTTTCGTGTCTGCGACCTCGGTTCTCTCTGTCCCGAAGTCGTTTTAGTCATGATCGAGGATCTCCGAGTAAATGTTCGTGGACTTAAACGATCATCTTTAACCACCTTCCTCTTGCACTTTAAACAATTTCCATTGTGAACCACCTTAAGGGAACCATTACCATTACCACTACCACTACCACTACCACTACCACATACAGATCACAAGAGTCTTGATATTCGAAATTTGAGAAATAATAAATCTCCTCCCATCCTATTATAAATACTTGGCCCGAATTTATGCCTATAAATGATTAACGTACAATTATTACTAATACAGTATTTTATCCATATAAGTCCCTAGCACGGGTCTGCCGAGAGACATTTATGCGCCAGAAACAGTAGGATTCTTTGACTTTTGCCGAACGTAGAGAAGAACAGCCGAACTCGAGAGGCTTCGGTCGCCGAGAAATGTAAACATAGCTAATCCAAATTTCAAATTTCTTTATTTTTCATTAATTTTTTATGAGACTTCGATAATCATATTTCTAGTTCTAGCATTTTTCTAATTAAAATCATACCAAATATGATATAATTCCGATAATATTTACTTGTGTAATAGACAATTGAAGTTTCGGGCGCGAGGAAGGTTAGCATATGGGTAAGAAAGAGACGCAGAAAGTCACAGTCGCCGCGCCGGCACATTTCAAAGGCTCGCCCGTTACTATCCTTCCTTGCGCCCGAAACTTTAATTGTCTATTACACAAGTAAACATCATCGAAATTAAATCATATTTGGTATCATTTTGCATTAGAAAAATGCCACGAATATGTTGATGGAAGTTCCATAAAAAATAATGAAAAATAAAGAAGTTAGAAATTCGGATTAGCTGGTCTCACCGATATAACGGAGCCGCAAGATGTCATACTTATCGGCGACCGAGGTGAGTTTTCACTGTTCAAAAAGATATTTTTGTACTGTCAATATTAATTGAAATGTTAAGTTGATACAGTATCTCCGGTGATCCTAAATAATCACAATGTATTTGACAAATAATTTGATTGAACTTTTAAAGGACATTGCCAAGTTCAGGGGTTGGAAAGTTCGGAAAAATTTCGAGGAAGAATGCAAGGAAGAGAGGAAGAGAGGTTTGAGAGAATGTTCGATGGCAACAAACACTTAGGATGTGATCGGATCGGACGACGACGCGACAGTGGAAAGAAGAATGAAGACTCTGGCGATTACATTTCGAGTTGCGCAGTGTAACTGGCGTAACGAAGGACCGGAGGAAGGATAGTTGAGGAATTAATTCAACTCGACCATCTTTTCCCCTTCTGTGCCATCTCGAGGGAGCAACTGGCTGCCTCTTTGAAGAAGGGCCAATAAGATCGTCCTGGGGACCTCATCCTCCTGTCCTCGGGGATAAGACGAGCACTCAGCCGAACTAAACTATCAGATCTTTTCGCGAGCCTGGTCTCGTGAGCCGCGCAACGCGAGCTGGGTAATTTCGATCTTTTATCCGGTCCGTCGGAAGATAATAACACTACCTGATCTCTCCACTGAATGAGCATTTTGTATTTTCCGATCGTTTTCAAAACGAGGACAGTCAGTCTGAGGAGGGAGGACTATTTTGTGACATTTATCCAGGGTTGGGACATCTTTTATTTTATTTCTAATTAACAAAGAATTGATACATCTCGATAGAAGCTGTCCAATGAACGTACCCTGTATTTTGTATTTTTACATGAGGTCTATTTTATCAGGCTCCGAAGTCAACAGGAGGAAGTACCTATTTTGTGACACTTATCCAAGATTGGGACATTTCGTAAAATTGTAACTTCGAGTATTTGTAATTGTAACAGTCTTCGAAGTTGGATTCTTCTTGGGAAGAGGAAGGAACTATTTTGCGACACCTATCCAGAGTTGGGACATTATCAAAAGTTGTAAACATGCTTCCTACCAGCTAGTAATAAATTAGTGCATCTAAATAGAAGCCTACTTCTATCTTAGCAGACTCTGAAGTCAAGAGGATGAATGAAAAATCGAACATTTTGTATGCAACAACCAAACGTTTTTTGACGACCGGCAACTTTCTAGGGATGACCGACCGGGTGTTCATCGGTGCGTTAGTATTGCGGTGGATATGATTTCGTATGATTTTTAATAAACACCGATCAGACAGCCAGATGTACCGGTCCGGTACTTGACTCGGCATTTGGAAGAGCACTCGTTCGGCTTACCCGGGCCACTCGATGCACAAAACTGACGGACGGACAGGCCCTACTGTGCATCGAACATATTACGTCCGAAGTGCGCGGAACAAAGCTACGCCATTGTTTCGTGCCGTCAATAATCCACTTGCCCTGACTTCGAGAGGACCAGGGGCGCAGGGAGTGGAGAGGGCGCGGGTAGCGGGGAGCGGGGGAGCGGGCACAATTGGAAAAAGCTCCGAGGAAACTGGGAAACCGATGCCCCACGGGGTCCATCCCACCGCTGCTGCGCGAAGAAAGGGGAGAGACTTTGATTTCTCCTCGATCCTCGATCAAGGATGGAACCTGTTCTTCCGTTCTTCCTTGTCCATCGACCATCACCATCTTCACCATCAATATCGACTTAGCGTTCTATTCGGTCTTTCATTAAGCAGTGCTATTTTAAATTCTAAGAAAATTTACGATCAACAGTTTTCTATAATTTACAATGAACAAATCCTTAGAATGAAGCATTTTTGCAATTTATAATGAACAATTTTTGACAATTTTCAATGTACAATGTACGTTTACCGTGTACATTTAATGATATTGTTCAATTTCCAATGTACTATTAATAATTTAGTACAATGTACGATGTACACTTAATAGTATTCTACAATTTCCAATGTGTACCATTAACAATTTCCTAGAATCTACCATTAATCATTAACAGTTTCGTACTATACACATACAAACATAATTTTAACAATGTCCAGTTTTTTACCATTTAGCTAATCACGTGTCGAAGGGCGAACCCTAACCTTTAGAAAGGCATTTCATAACGACTAACCCTCGACTCGTAATATTTATAATCGTCCTGGAACGAACGCGATCGGAAGAAACTCGCCTGCATAAAAATTTCCCAGGAAGCTGTCTCAAGTTCCGAGACGCGACTGATGGGGCAAGAACTCGCGGCAAGAAAAACGGCAAATTAATTTACCGTTCTCGCGCTGAGGAACGGTCCGGTCTAGCGGATACTTGCTAAGTAAATATCGTGCGCGGTTAGATATCGGCCTCGCCGGGGAAGGACCACTAAGCGTTGGCAATCGAATGATTAAAGGCGGCTTCGCCTGGTTGCGTCGGATGCGGCGAAATTCCCGACGGAAATCAGAGTCGCTGGCCATCCAGCCGTATTCTCTCTTTCTAAGCACCCGCGTGCGCGCGCTCCAACCATCTCTTCCACCCTCTTTCCACCCCCAATCTCGTACGCCTAGCTCAGAGAGAGAGAGAGAGAGAGAGAGAGAGAGAGAGAGAGAGAGAGAAAGAGAGAGAGAGAGAGAGAGAGAGACTCATCCCTACCAGCCTGTGCTCTCCTTCGGGAGTTATCCTCAAAGCCGCCCAGTCACCCGCTCCTTCTAAACCCTCCAGCATCCGCATCCCTCTCGGCAAACACCAGACCGGCTTCGAGGACTGCTACGGAATTCTGGAGATATGCTGAAGACGGGGGAACACGGACGGTTACCGACACTCAGGTGGGCGACGTTTAACGGTCTACCGAATTTCTGTACATCGTTTTTCCTTTTTTATTCGCCGCCATCTTGCGAGGACCACTGGTGGGACAAACTGACGAAGCTGATGACAACACGAATTTTTACCAGTTTTTATCACCGGATTATTAAGATTACTATTTCATTCCGCAGATATTCAGATGAAATCTAAGTGCACTTCCGTGCACCAACCAGGTTCTCGCACTATCACCTCCTTTTACACAAAACAACTTAGTCGTTTTTTAGAGGCTTGTAACTCGGAACTGGAGGCAGATGGACAGATGTAATTTCGTACACTTGTTAAATGCTATCATGTCTCAATATTGACAAAACATTATGCTTCCAACATTCAGAGGTTCGGAGATATAGGAGCTCAAAAATCGCTAAATTTCTCACTGACTGACTGACTGACTGACTGACTGACAGATCATCCAAACCTTTTGAGTACTTCCTATTGATCTAGAAACATGAAATTTGCTACATAGGTCCCATCATAAAAACACTCAAAGGAATAATTATCAAAGTTTGAAATTTCACACCTTAGAACGGTTGTATTGAAAAAAAAACATTACAAAATAGGTACGTAAGGGGAGAAATAGAAGCATAACATACGTAAGTATACGTTCTACATATTAGTTTCGAAGTCACAACAAATGCTGATGAAAAAAACAATTAAGAAATCCAAAGAAAAACATCCTGTAAACAGGAGCCAAGTTCTCTATGGCCGTAAAAAGTTGTGAGATCAAACAAAATACGGGCAAATTTGTTAGCTCAGAAGTACCTTTTGCAATCCTGAAAAAAAGCATTTATATTAAAATTTATATTAAAAGCTGTTTATTTTCAGAGTTACATGCAGGGCTAAATTATTGATATTTGGCTGTTATTTTTTAAACCAATGGCCATAGAAGGTGTTAGGTAGCGGGCAAGTTTGAATAATTTAGCCCTCCATGTAACTCTTTAAAAATTAAATAGCGTTCTTTTAAACTAATTTTTACAATCGCTTTTTTCAGTATTGCAAGAAGTATTTCTAAGGTAACGAACTTGCCCGTATTTTGTTTGATCTGACAACTTTCTACGGCCATAGAGAACTTGACTCCTGTATACAGGATATTTTTGGTAGGAGGTAATTTACCTCGTACATGTTTTAAATAATTCTCCCCTCCACGATGTTCTCCCATTCTCCGGCGGCGAGTATCCTGCCAGTGTAGTGGCAAAGAGAAGGTAACCGTATTCCCCTGTACTCTACTGATATGTCGCAACGGATTTGATTTGAGTGTAGGGTGCAATTTAAAATTTAATCCAGTAAAAGCATTGCGCGATTAAAAAAATATATTGCTTTATTATGTACAACTTATTAACCATGTATAAGGGGTCCAGAAAATGTACTTCCTTGGAAGGTATGATTTCTAACTTAGTTTCAACGAATTTTTTCTTTTCTGCCACGCCCTAATTGATCCTAATAACTCTGAAACGGAACCCCGGAGAATATTTCCACAAAGCAAAAAGAGTAGTTTGAAATTCATTTGCTCCGTTCGAAACCGTACACGCGGTACAGACCAAAACAAAACAGCGATTTAGGCGACGAAGCTAGTCAGATGGAAACGATACAAGCAAACAAGCGGACAAGTTCTGACCGGTGATAACATCTGGAGACGTTTTGACGCGCGTTACGCCTGGTGTCGGTGTATCTTTGGCTGGATCGATCTGTTAACGAGTCGTAACTACCGAGATGGTGCGAAAGTCGATCCTCGTCTACGATCTCCTGAGAACCGAGCAACCCCCGAAAGGATTCTCCGAGCGGGAAATCGTCGAGCAGATCAGCAACAGGCATGACATCGCGGTGGGCAAGGCATTTCGGAGGCAGGTGGCCGTTGCCCTCCGCCGGGGACTCGACTTCGGGATCCTCACCAAGAAGGCTAACAAATTTAGGTGATCATCAACCCCACACCCTCGAATTTTTCTCGAAACTTCCCCGAGAGTCAAATTCTTCCAGGAGCCGCAAATTTTTTGTTTCCTCTGCATTCTTTATTAGCAATTTAATTCATTTAAACTCTAAATGTCTTTAAGGGGTTAGGCATACCCATTCTAGAGTATTTATCAGTGTTACCAATCTCCGCGTGGAAAAAAGTTCTTTTTGTGGTAAGACTGATGAACATACATATGTATCAGCCTAACGCTTCAGTTTTTCTATGATTTCACGTTTTTTTGTTAATATCATTATTGCTATTAATAGATCCGAGTGGATTCAAGGCCTATACAGGGTGAGTCACCTAACGTTTGCACCTCCAATATCTTTGTTGTTTCTAAAGATACGTAAAATATGGTAAGAACAAAGTTGAACGGTATAATGGGGCTGACACGATGCCGAAAAACATATTTTGTTTTTATGTCATTTTTTTAGAGATATCAAGGTCACCTTGACTCTTTTAAATGGTGCCAACCTTTTTTAAACACCTACAATGATAGTCCCTTTCATTAGGAATTCAGTGACTATAATTATTCCGAGGTCATTCAAAGTCACAAACAGGGAAAACGCAGGCAATTTTTCTCGTACTCACGTGAGTATTGACAACTATAGCTGCTAAAATATTAATTTCATTGTCTTCATTAGTCGTAGGATTCTTCCGTTTGTGCTGTCTTGCATGTACACTTTCAGTACTTTGAAACAACCTGTACGTATTAATGAAAATCTGTCTAGAAGAAGTGTTTCGCTCTGGGTGTCTTTCTTCGCAAAGTAATCTGGCCTGCACTGCATTTTGTCTAGATTCACAATAAATCGTGATCATATCGCACTTTTCAGTCATTGAATAAGGCATAGCGGAATCGTGTTTGGAAACGTACTGATAGTAAATAAGAATGCTGCATAATAATAACATTGAAGGACCTTGGTCTGTTTACTTTAACTACGACCATAGTATGTTCACTATTTACTAGTCTCAACCGTGATAAACGTATGTATTCTGCTTTGATATTCTAAATCTTATACATTTTCTCTGTCTGTGATCTTAAATGATCTTGGAATAATTTTATAGTCGATGAATTCCTAATGAAAGGGACTATCATTGTAGGTGTTTCAAACCACATTGTAGGTGGTCCGTCTACGACCTTGAATGACCTTCGAATAATTATAGTCACGGAATTCCTAATGAAAGGGACAATCATTGTAGGTGTACAAAAAGGGTGGCTCCGTTTAAAAAAGTCAAGGTGACCTTGATATCTCAAAAAAATGACGTAAAACAAAATTGGTTTTTGGCATCGTGTCAGCCCCATTGTACCATTCAACTTTGTTCTTACCATATTTTATGTATCTTTAGAAACAGCAAAGATATTGAAGGTGCAAACGTTAGATGAGAGACTCACCCTGTATATTTTTTGTTGTTATGATTCCACGTTGACAGTCCTGACTAGGCGCCATCTCGTCTAACTTGCTGAACTAAAATTCGCTCTAGTCTCTGGCTTCATGAACGGAATATGGGGAAATTGAATGCAATCACGGGCTTCGATTATTTGTCCTTATACGAGCATATTTTCAGCTGCACAAGGGTACATTTGAGAGAGGAGAAGGTTCATCGCGCCACGCTGTGCCCCATCATATCAGTAAGAAAAGGCTTTTAGAGACAGAAAAATAAGTTCAAAGTAGAGGAAAAATCGAGAAAAACACCATAAAATTCCGATGTATTTTTCTGTCACAAAAAGACTTTTTTGGCTCGTATGACGGGGCACAGCGCAATGCGATGAACCTTTCTCTATCAAATGAACCTGTCCTTTATAAGGACAAATAACCGAAGCCCGCAAATCCATGTTTTGACACAAAATCTAGTAAGATTCTAGTTACTTGCTAGTTATGCTTTATTTTTCTCAAAATGTCCCCGAGAATCAAATTCGTCCGGGAATCAAGACTTTAATTCGCAACCCTCCCTTAATACGTATTATTTATTCGCAGACGAATGTAAATTCTAACTGTCGACATTGTAATTTTTGTATAATTCATTTTATCTTATTTTGTATAATTCGTTTTTAATTTAAATTCTTTTTATTTCTATCTTTGAACACGAAACGAGGCTCTTCGAAGACATCAATTTCGCAGGTTCGATCCGGAGAACGCGATGGTGAAGAATGATGGACGGAGGATCGCGAGAAAACCGAAACCGAAGCGGAAGACCGAGAAGAGAAAGAAAAAAGGGAAGTCGAAGCAACGAAACTCGCGGAGTAAAACCCAAAAACAGAGTCGAAAGATGCCGCAACCGGCGATTCCGAAATCCTGGACACCTAGCAGAAGGAATCTCGCGGAAGAACCTATGCCTAAAGTCAAGAAGGTTTGATTGAAGACAGAATGTGTGTCCTCGAATATTTTTGTTCGTTTACCTGTGTTTGTAGAGACATGTATTTTCGAATTAATTTTTATATACCTGGATAACTGATCATCATTCATTTCAATATCGGACAACAAAAGTGTTCTCAGAAAACCATATTATTACAATTCGCCGCCTGAATGTAAGAACTAGGTAACTTGTGGACATTTTCAGTTATCTACTTCGTATTACAGAAGAAATCAAGTAGAATTTCATGTAAAAACTGGGTAACCTATCAAAGTAATCTACAACATCTAGTGAATCATAATTCAGTTTGATCTTGTTAATGTAAAAAGTAGGCAACTTCTTTTTTATTTTTGCAAAAAAAGGAAGGTTTAAATTTTTTTGCAAAAATAAAAAAGAAATATGAGCAGATATTGGCATTACGTTTAAAATAACGGTCTCCCTACCATAATCTTAAAACCTTAAAGTACTGTTTCATCAATTCATCACAACGAAAATAAGGAATTGTAAGTTACCTAGTTCTCACATTCAGGCGGCGAATTGGTCTTCGGACTTTCGAAACGAGAATAGTCCTTGAGCATCGCTGAAAACGATTTTGCAATTTCACGGGTGACGAAACAAGATATGCAAACGTTGCTCGAAAGTCCTTAAATCGTAAAATATTTCTCCAAGAATCATTCTTAGACAATAATTGTAAGTTCATTTTCATCGGAGGTTGCAAGGTTTCAGGAAGCGAATTTCGCAAAGGATGACGGTACCGAGCTTCCCACAGTGATTCGGCGCTCATTATTCATCCTCGCTTACTGCCACCCTCCACCTGCAAAAGAGAGGACCGACGAAAAAAATTGAAAAGCCACGTTAAAAGGCGTAACATCGAAAACGGTTTCGCGTTCACGTGAAAATCCGTTCCCATGAAATTCACCTTCCGCCGTCAGGATCCCGGCGATCCTGTTAGACGAAACTGGTTCAAAAGTAGCGGCCGATTCTTCGACTTGTAATCTCTGGCCTGGTTGATCCAAATAGGTGGATCCGCGTACCTTTCGGGATCCTCCGGAGATTTCGCTGACCGTTCTTCGATTAGACACGGCCACTACGTTCGCTCGTTCAAAGGCCTAGCCTGGGGATAGCTCACTGTAAACGTCTTCGGGGGAGTATCCATATAGGCCGGATACGCCGTGAAAATCGGCCGAACAAATCGCCACCGTTCATTTATTACCTGGGCCACCTGTTATCGGAACGATTGCGTTGTACCTGCGTTGCACTTCTATCAAACTTTTCTTTTCTTATCGTCTGGCGGGTCTACGTTAAATTACGAATAAAAATGTTCAAAGTAGATTGCGCGACATACAAGTTGAATAAAAATGTATTGTTTATTTTAATGAATTTTTAGTAACAGAATACAGAATTGTCTGCTTCGATTCGAAGAATAGGTAGACAAACAGACATTCCATTCTGTCTCGAACGATTTTAATACATTGGGATCCTTGAGCTTTTCTAATATTAACAAATCTATCTTTTATTTCGATGAATTTTTACAGAACAAAATCAAAATTGATCACATCGATTGGAAAGTTTCGAAGACAAATAGAAACTCCATTCTGTCTCGAACGATTTCAGTAAAATTAGAATAGTACAATGGTATCCTTGAGTTCTTCTAATATTAATAAATCTATCTTTTATTTCGATGAATTTATTGAGAACAAAATAAAAATTGACCACATAGATTGGAAAGTATCGAAGCCAAATAGAAATTCCATTCTGTCTCGAATGATTTCGGTAATATTAAAATAATGCACAGGTATTCTCGAATGCTTCAAATCAATTAAAAAATACATAAAATCCGCAGTCTAGTATAATAAAATTTCCAAATTCGTCTAAAATGCCTCTAGTTCTTCTTACAAATGGTCAAAGTTAAACGAAACTATACTTTCCGTTTTCACGGATGTTCAAAGTAGTCTGTAACGCAGTTAAAATGTTTAAAACTCGCAGCGCGATTGTTCCCTCGCAGGAAACTTCAGCTAATAAGTTTATCCCCAGACGCAACGCAGAACTGCCCCGCAATAGATCCACTTCAGTTTACCGAATTGATCCGGCACAATTATCCACACCCACGCCTCCCTTCAAACCCCACCAATTAATATTTCAAGCCTGGTTCGCGTTGTTAAGTGCCGCTGCATTGTCGGCTAACAACAATGAACGAACGTATCGTTGGTATTGCTGGCGACCTGTCCCTTTGTTCGATAACTGCCTGCGCGTTGCCTAATAGATCCCGGGTTCGGGTTCGGCTTCGGGATCGATGCTCTAAGTGGACGGGGCTCTGGCAAGTTGGGCCGGAAGAAACGTGAATGACCAACATATGTCTCGTCGCCATTAATTATCGACAGCCCTAGGCTGCACGATAATCGCCTGTTTTGCAGTCAATCAGGGATAATGCAATATTTTATTGCGTTTCTCGAAAGTGGGGCTGCCACGGTAAATTCAATTAGAAGACTGCGAATACATTGCAGGAAATTCTTTTCTTTGATTATTTATATCGTCACCTAGCTATTTTACTACGTTTTTTATTTTTATCTCTAATGCTTCATATAAAATAGTGTAGTTTAATCATATCATACTATACATTCCTGTGTATTGCAATAATATCATACTATGCACACAATCCTGTATATTCTAGTATATCATACTCCAATACGTTCCTGTAAATTCTAGTACATCATACTGTACATTCTAGTATATTATAATATATGTATGTTATTCTAGTATATTTTAGTATATTCTAGTATATCGTACAACATTTCAGTACATCATATTTAATTTTAGTATATTGTAGTATATTCTAGTACATTGTAGTACATAATACTAGTTTCACAGATCGTTTACAAACCGGAAAGATGAAGAACCATTGCGAGGGGCATATTCAATGTAACCGACGTGATCCGCCAGGATGTTTCACCCCGAATCGGCACCGGGAGGGTAGAGGAGGCGTTTTAAAACGGCGAAGTTCGCCGGTCGGAATTCATTAAAAGCACGTTGGTAATGGGACAACGATGACGTTGTTGGTCGTGCCGGAGGGAAATGCGGGCGACAAAACCGTGCCATCAAGCGAGAGCCATGGGCAAAGCGCGCGCGCGCGAGAGAGAGAGAGAGAGAGAGAGAGAGAGAGAGAGGGAGAGAGAGAGGGCGGGAGGACAGGGTGTCGTAATTCTGTCGCATTACCATTTAGATTAGTTAGATTTGCAGGTAAACAGGACGCAGCCGATCACAAAACACAAACATACGCGTCTGCCCGAGCCCGGTACACCCACCCCCGCAGTCCCAGAGCCGCGGGACGAGCCCGGCCACCCTCCCCCCTGAGTTGACATTTTAATTTCATCGCGATAATTACTTTCAAACGGATGGCTTTTTAAGTAGATTAAAATATTCCTGCGCCGCGAACACGTCCGCACTCGTATAATTAATGCATTTTACAGGACGCGCGTCGCCGAACGGAATCCGGTTTTAATGTTCCTATCCCACTCCCGCTCCCACCGTCCCCTTCACCCCCTCCAACCACCCAACAATCCCCGGCAATTTCAACTCGATTTCGCGACTGGTTCGTGCGTACGATTTCCCGACAGTATTTTATCTCTGGGAACGGCCGTTCAATTAGATTCGCCGGATGGAAATGAGCGAGCAGAAAGATCATGTGTTTCGTGCTTACTTTCTGCTCCCTGTTTCTTCACTGTTATACCTAAACTCGTCGAATGTGTCAGGTGCAGCAGATTTACCACCTTTTTATTGAGAGCACGTGTATAATAAAATGTTTGCTCAGCAATTAATCAGAGGAAACGTACGGAATTTTTTTTCTTTTAATGATCAAGCTCAAAATTTAGACCAAGTAAGTTTTAAATTTTAGTAAGTTCGATATATTAGATTCCTTCGATATCCTTCGAGATTGTTTTAACTCTTATCTTTTCGAGGCAAAAAATTTCTCTGTAAGAAATGTGTGTACAGGGTGTCTCAGTTAAAGGTGGCCATTTAAATATCTCGTTGAGGATGGGTAGTATTCAGGACGAAAAAAGCACGTAATTTCCCGGTTGTTGTTCTTGGAGATGCCACGTTTCGGTGCCGGTGCTGTGTGCTTCCGGATTCCTCTATTTTGTTTCGCTCCTTTTGTGTTCGGCGGATGGCGCGTCGGAGGGTTAAACAAAGTCGCCTCACAGGTGCAACAGAACCTGTGTCGCAAACGAGGTCGAACGGGAACCGCCGGTGCTCTCTGCCATGCCATCGCCGCCGCCGTCGCCGCCGCCGCCCTCTTGGCCCTTTCCAACAACGTGGATCCACACGATTGCCTTGCCCGCCTTCGGAAAGAATGCGACGCGCATCGAGGGAGGACCGCAGCCAATTTCAATATTTGAGGAAACTCGGCTGACAGGAGTTCCGCAAAATTTGCAGGTGAAAGGCGAAAATGTCCGTGGTGATTTAACGAGCCCTTCAAGGCACTCTACGGAAGGACGCTGTTCACCACGAAACAAACTATTCCCGAACCTGCCGGGGCTTAATACAAGGCGATTATGGGCATACGTGATTCACTTTAACTTCCGAACTTCGGAAAAAATTCATCCCTATTCGGCGGGGATCATTGTCTTAATCGTGTCAATTAATTCATTCGTCAAACAAATTCATCCCCTTTCTGTAGGGACCGTTGTCATAACAATGTTCATTATTATCATGGTCAAATAAGTTCTGTCCCGTATTTCTTATTATCGTGAAGACACTTTTTTCTGGTATTTAAAATGAAAATTAAGGGCGACAGCACTCTAGATCGATCTTTTATCTAGCGTTTTCGACTAATGAAAAACCCCACATTTCTATTATCGAGAAATCAGAACGTGAAACCCGCCCCCTTGCGATCCTGGACTAAAGGAGTAAACTCCCTTAAGGCTCGGTAGGTTTGGTTTGGTGCTAAGAATTCGAACGGACTTTTGAACGGGGGTGTATCTATTTGAACCACGTTACGTCTGAATCGTGGAAAACAAAAAGAGTGTGCTGCGCAACGAAAGCGTGGAGAGGAAAGAAGTTCTAATCGACGTAACTGTGAAGAAACTAATACGCGAAGCGGTTTAAGAGAACGTCTGCTGGTATGGTGGTTTGAATGGGCTCGAGGCTGAGCGTATGGGGGTGGAGCTGCGGGCCCAGCGATCGACCGCGTGAAATCGACCACCTCGTGCACCGCCATCCCACGGACAGCATCCACCATCCAGCATCCAGCATCCAGCGTCCACCTCCCGCTCCCACCCCCGTCGCTTCCGCCATCCACCCTCGTGCTCGTTGTATTATCGTACGACCGCACAGGCTAGCCCCTACATCGTCAACATATCCGGGACAAGCAGCGCCGCGCGTGTGCCTGTGATCGCGCGCGCGTGCGTTCACACGACCATGCACACACACGCACATACAGTTCTACATACGTACACGTTCAGCCAGCCGTAAACGAGGATAGGCTGCGTCGGTGTGTGACATGATTAAACCGCCCTCCGCGAACCACACTCCCCTATCGCCCCCTTCCACCATCCTTCTCCTCCTCCTCCTCCTCCTCCTCCTCCTCCTCCTCCTCCGCCTCTTCATCCTCCGACAACTGCCGCCGGCCAACATGGCCGCCGCTAATTAGCGCCTAATTATTATTTATTGCATTGGACGCGACCCGGTCTGTGCCGACACCGGCGACAGTCGCGACACACCGCGCAATATAACTGCCAGTCCTTCTACCCTCCCTTTCGTCTTTATCTTCTCTATTTCGCGCTCTCTCTCTCGTCTCTCTTCTCTATTTCTATGAAAAATATTGTTTGTTAATTACGTCGGATCTTAAAAGATCCACTGAAGAACTACAGTTTCCTTTTTTGCAGGACATTTCTTTTCAGATGTCCGTCGAACGACAAAGTTGCATCGACTTCGAAGACTTTATTGAAAGATGTATTAACCTTGAAAGGAAATATGGAATAATCGAATTGTGCTGATTACGTCCCATGAAATACTACATATTTTCTATACATATTCATGTGATAAATATGGGAGTCTGTAGGAGTGGTGCGTAGTGGCAGCAAAAAGATCAGTGACGTATCCCCTAAGTGTCCATGGTTCTTTAATGGTGTCCATCATTGGACAAGTTGCTAGAGGTGATGAAGTCTGGACCAACAGTGTTGAGTCACCTACAACAATGGCGCATCTAGGATTTAATCTTGGGGAAGGAGGAGCAAAGCCCACTGGCCACCCCCCTAGATAAACCCCTAGATGAATCTAGAAGATGAGTTTGCTCTGCAAGAAGGTGTGAGCTTGATTTGCAAGAGGGTGAATTTGATCTAAGAAAAGCTGAGTTCGATTTGTAAAACCTGTGTGTCTCTTTCCTCAGCTGGAATCTCCTTCGCAAATCCTAGGGTAGGAGGAGATCGGTCTCACAAGGCAATCTGGCAATTTTCCGGAACGATAACACCCCTTAGCATCGTCGAGTCGTTGTCACCTGGAGAGGCGTCGAGGGTCCTGAGGACGTGATTCTCGCGATGCGTCGCATCATCCAGCCGATCAGACGTTAAATCGTAAGGAACACAAACGGCCGGAACACGCAACACTCCAGTGGCTATCGATCGTCCGGGAATTTGTTTGCGGCTAGATCCATCCGGACGTTTCCTTATGAACGTTCCGGCTGGCAGTAGCGAGGAAGAACGGAGCGATTTTCTTTTTATCTTTCTCTCTCTCTCTCTCTATCGCTATATAACCACGACGGAGGATCACCCTGGTGGATAGTCAACGCGAAGAAGAGCAGAGGGCCACCGGAGGGAGGGAGGGTGACGGTGGAGGTAGTCGAGTTGAGTTGCGGCCGGATCGGTTGAGTTAAGTCGGGTCAGGTCGAGTCGAGCAGAGGTACCAACAGGGCGGTCGCAAATATTGGTATTTGGCAAAGACTATCCTTGATCCGTGTCTCTCTTTCTCTTTCTCCGCGCTTCCTTGTCATCTCCACCACCCCCCGTTCTCCCGCCCTGCATTCTCTCACTTCCAGCCTCTCTTTGCCCTCATCGTCTGTCTCTTCCTTCGCGCGACCCGCTGCGAACTTCCCCCTGTCGGGGGGTGGACACCGTGTCCAGTCGTTGCAGCCATTTTCCCTCCCGCACAGATTTTGTTTCTCCACAATCTTTCCGCGCCTTCGTACACCACACTCCCCGTATCCATCGCATCTGCCGAGTTAACAGTTATAGTAGAGGTACTTTAAAATAAGTCTGAATAAACCAATAAATGATAACATATATTTATGAAAGTTTTAACTGATGAAACTTGGTATTGACTTGGATCCGTACGTTGTAACGTGTGTAAATGATGCCGCGATGAAAGGATCCACGGGAAATAGGTTACGATGCTCGAGCCGGGGCATTGTCAGCGGCGAGTGCGCTCGAGAATAATAAATCCCAATAAAAACATCCTGTAAACAGGACCCAAGTTCTCTATGGCCGTAAAAATACCTCTGGCAATACTGAAAAAAGCGTTTGTAAAAATTAGTTTAAAAGAACGCTATTTCATTTTTAAAGGATTACATGGAGGGCTAAATTATTGAAACTTGACCGCTACCTAACACCTTTTATGGCCATTGGTTTAAAAAGTAACGGCCAAGGTTCAATAAATTAGCCCTCCATGTAAGTCTTTAAAAATAAAATAGCGTCCTTTTAAACTAATTTTTACAAATGCTTTTTTTCAGGATTGCAAAAGGTATTTCTAAGCTAACGAACTTGCCCGTATTTTGTTTGGTCTCACAACTTTTTACGGCCATAAGAAACTTGGCTCCTGTTTACAAGATGTTTTTTTTTTGGGATTTCATCGATTTTTGTTGACATGATTTTTGTTGCTTATGCATGTTATGCTGCCATGTTCTATCCTACATACCTATTTCGTAATAATTTTTTTACCACACTTATATTAGCGCGTAGTGTTGTTTGTTGTATACATCAACTCTTGTAGTCGAATTTTAAACCACTTTCTGATGAGCTAGAGACTTGAAACTTTAAACATAGCTCAGAACTGGATGATAATGCAATATTAAAAAAAAATCTCAGCAGGGTATCGCAGCGTGTATCGAACCCGGGCCTTACTAAATATGTACTCGACCAGTATTACTGTACCTTGCGTGCTATTTAAAAAAGTCTAAAAAATAGAAACAAGAATATACAAAAAAAACTTTTTAAACACCACGCTTATATAATTTTGTTTAGATATTAGTGACTGTAAATAAAAGCGTGGAGCGCCCACGAAGATTACATTAATATAGTTTAGCGCGCTACGGTTATATTTATACTGATTAATATTTAAACAAAATTATTTTCTCCTTTTTAGTGCATTTTAATATAAGTGTGGTTTTTAAAAAGATTTTTTATATATTCTTTTACTTTCAGTGTCAGTGAGAAATTTAGCGATTTCTGATGTTCTATGTCTTCGAACCTACTAATGTTGGAAGATTAATATTTGGTAAATATTGAGACATGATAGCATTTAACAAGTGTACGAAATTACATCTCTCCGTCTGTTTCGTGTAAAAGGAGGTACATAGTGCGAGAACTTGGCTGGTGCACGGTAGTGTACCTAGGATGGGAGTGGTGCTGAGCTTACGCGTGTTCCGCCAGGAGGATCCGTTTTCAGAGGAATATTTTTACGGGAGCGATCGTGCAAAACAATCGACGTAGCTTCCGGAACTTTTTTTTTGCCAACGTTTCCAGAACTCCGGGGGGTGGGTTGGAAGGGTAGGGGTCGTCGATGCTCACCGCCGGTACTACGGCAGCCGACAAACGCGCTCTAATATTTACCTCATGGAACTGTAAAAATGACAAACTAAACATTACATGTTAAAAACCCGGTTGCGTCGAACGGCTAAACGGTGACGCGATGCTCCGATCGCGCATCTGCAGCCGCCGGGGCACCCTAACGCAAACACCGGCTCACGGCTCTCTTTTTTTCGCTTTGAGGGATCGCACCGATTCGAATTCATAACTTAATTTACAAAACAAATTTTATTAAAGATAGTGTAATTAATCCGACTCGGTTGTACGTGCGATAGAGCTCGTTCGAATATCGACGCTTCCGAATCGACGGTGTTCTCCCTGGGGTTAAAGAGGAATGGTCGATGAACAAGATTGTAATGATACGATGAAAGAATTACGAAACAGTATGTCGCAAATTATAGTTTGCCAACCGAATGTTTAGAGAATGGCTTGTTGGCGAACGTAATTTTTAAAGGACCCCGCGCTAAACCACGTGAAATGAAAAATGGCTGAATTTGAAATATGTTGTATATTTTGGGTCACCGAACAAATGTATGTCAGGCAAAATGTCAAAAAATGGACAGTTTCGTTGTTTCAAACCTTGAAAAACCTGAGGTCAGACCAGCAAAGATAATAATAAATATATAGTGAACAAATTTTTAGAGAATAAATTTTTAGTGAACAAAAACGTTAAAGAATAATTGTTTATGGCAGTATTGTTTAAACAATTTGAAAATGTCATTATTTGCAAGAACTGATTGATGATTTAAAGTGGGAAGAATCATAACGGATAACGGTTGCCTAATGCATTATTTGTTTTAAAATAATCAATAAACAAATAACTCATAGTGAAACCTATGCCAGTAGAATGACACTTAATTATGAAAAACAACTACTTTTAAACAGAAACAATGATATTGAGTGTTTTTATTACATTTGCGATTGGCCGATATTATAGTTACCGGAGTCTACAACGCACAGTGAGCCGGGACTGCGATTTTACTGGCCAAAAGTTCAAAATGTCATTGGATCTTTCTAAAAGTTGGTAATCAGATGTTTTTGAGGTCACTGATAACGAATCAGACATCAAAAATGAAAACTTCAAAATTGTGCAGAAGGCAAATTTAATTTCTTATGGTATTGTTTTTGTCTTCGGTTGTTTAAATTGTTAAAAATTCTTGTTGATATAAAAGGATCTGATGTTCCCATAGCCCTATAAAAATAAGAATGAAAGAATATAACGAAAAACAAACGAATTACAATAATTTAAATTTACTAATTATAAAATAACACGTCATGTAAATTATTCATTCTGCTATATTCTACTATATGTTTACACGAGAATATTCAATTGAAGACTAATGTTAGATTGGACGTCTTCTTCCACTTTCGAATGTTCTTTGTAAAAAGTGTACTACCAATTGTTTTTGTGAATCTGATCAATGCAATACAATGTAACAGTTTGTACAAAGAAATACTAACAATCAGATACGATTCGCGCAGTCTAAACGTCAGAGTCCAAGCCAACTATCCAGATGTCAAAACACCGCGGGACTTTATCTATAGAGCTGCATATGGCTGCACCTGAAATTTATATGCTCTTATTCGATATTGTTTATACTTCATATAAAACAAATCTGATGCTTGATACTCTTAGACATTTTTTTAAAGCCTTCACAAAGTTTAAATTGTTAATAATATTGCAGCATTTGTACATGGGTTAAATAATGCTGGGAAACTAATTAAATAATGAAAGTATGCCTATTAATATATATATATATATAAAACATTTATTCAAACCTATTACATAATGCTCTATAATGAGTTCCAGGAATAATTAGTTTCACTTTCAATGTCAGAATTTTGTATTTAGGACGTTACCCTCGGTTACACAATTATCAGAAATGGATAATATTTTGGATTTTAATGGTTTGAAGTATTGTTACTTTATAGCCAGAAAAGTTTTTCATGATGTTGAACTTCGAAAATTGACGTTTGGCCAGTAAAATCGCGTTCCTGAACGCCTGTGCAACGTGAGGGTTACAGTGCGATTTTAGACTCGTTTGGGGTCACATTTTCAAATTGTTTACACAATACTGCCATAAACAATTATTATTTATGATCACTTTTGATCACTAAAAATTCATATTGTTCCCTTATTACGGTAACCGCATTGATCCGAAACTGATATCTTTACTGGTCTGACCTCAGGTTTTTCAAGGGTTGAAACAACGAAACTGTCCATTTTTTGTCATTTTGCCTGACATACATTTGTTCGGTGACCCATAATATACAACATATTTCAAATTCAGCCATTTTTGCCGAGGACTCATTTCACGTGGTTTAGCGCCTTTTCAATATGGGTCCACATATAGAAAGTTGTAAAATGCAGCTTTTAGTATTTTTATTCTACAATTCCGATCAATTGCAATTTTTGTTAAATCATATCACACAATATTAAAAAAGTTATCATCTTTTTAAGAGTATCCGAATATGAGTAATATATATACATGAGTAATATAAATCAATATTAATTAGTATAAATGAACGTCAATTCAATACATCTATTGAAATATATAATATTGAAATATTATGTGAACAGTGGGAAAAGATAACAATGGCGAATACGTGTGTGCATGCGGGACCTTTCCAAGATTTCCGAAAATATTTTGGGAAGCATTAAAAATCGTGTCTCTCGGAAATGATTGGTGCAGGAGGAACGATGGCGGGGCGGCAGAGAGGGAGGGGTTCGCTTATCGCGCACGATTAATGTAGGATATATTTAAGGAATTCTCACGGGCGTGCGAGGTTCGTCTTGAAATTGCTTGAACGCAACCGTGGGTCTCCACAAGAGCCGATGTTTGCTCAGGCAGGAACGCTATCGTGTTCTCACACCGGAAAATCTTCGAGATAGTCTTCTTCGGTCCCGGTGATGCGTGAATACTGTCGCGTCCTTCTTGCCCCTTAAGCTCCTCTCACACGCGAAACCAAGTGATTTTGCATCGAAAAGTTTCGCACAACAATCGAGAAGGACCAGTAATTCTTCTGACAGACAGGTTTCCGTTTGTTTTACAACTTACCCTCCAAATATTTAATCGAATACAAGGTACCACTGTACGATGAACTATTTCAATATTGTGCTGTTTCACATACAGGGTGTCTCAAAAATGTTGCACTTTCATTGAAGTAACTCTTCGCTTTGGTAATTATACAGAATTTTGCCAATATCTCGAAAGGTAAAACCGAGCGGCGGTAACATTTACATATAGGAAGAAGTTGTTCAGAATGATGAACTTGACAACACATTTCAAGATAATCAAAATCGGTGAGCAGGATCAACTTTTATTTATACAGGGTGTTTCGTCTAAAACAGGGCACCTAAATATCTCCACCAATTCTGCGGGTACAAAAACTAGTTTGTGCACTATTTGAATGGTTTGAAGGAACCGTTATATTGCAAACAATATTTTTTTCCGAAGGTCATTTTTTCGAAGTCATCAAGGTGATCGGTATTTTTTGATGCATAACTACATCTTTGTTTAATTGCATCGTGTAGCTGATCGAAAAATACATTCCAATATTTAGAGTAACATGACCTTGAAATGACTTTGATCTTCGAAAACTGGCGTTCCTCTGCGTGATAAGGCCATCTAACTACCTCTTCAGATTATTGTGATGCAAAAAATATTTTTTCGTCATGTGCGTGGTGTCAATGGATCAAATTCAGGCTACAATATTTTTTTCCAAAGGTCATTTTTTTCGTAATTATGAAGGCCATCGGTGTTTTTTGACGCATAACAACGTTATTTTTTAATTTCATCGTGTAGCTGATCAAAAAATACATTTAGATATGTATAACATAACCTTGAAATGACTTTGATATTAGGTTGCTCGGAGCGACAGGATAAGTCATGTCAAGGTCATGTATTGAATGTATTTTTAGTTATACGATGAAATTAAAAAATAATGTAGTTATTCATCAAAAAACATCGATGACCTTGATAACTCTGAAAAAATGACCTTTGGAAAAAAACATTCTAGTCCGATATTTGATCCATTGACACCACGCACATTACGAATCAAATGTTTTTTGCATAAAAAAACCTGAAGAGATAGTTAGGTGGCCTTGCCGCGCAAAGGAACGCCAGTTTTCGAGGATCAAGGTCATTTCAAGGTCATGTTACTCTACATATTGGAATGTATTTTTTGATCAGCTGCGCGATGCATTAAAGAAATATGTAGTTATGCATCAAAAAACACCGATCACCTTAATATCTTGGAAAAAAGATGGTTCCTTCAAACCATTCAAAGAGTTCACAAACTATTTTTTGTACCCTCAGAATTGAAGGGTATATTTAGATGTCCTGTTTTAGATGAAACACCCTGTATAATTACCACAAATTTATCCCGTTTTCACAAAATGGAAAAAAGAAATAGTGGACAATGTTTTCGACGATCTTTGAAAGTGGTCTCAGAAATTCTCTCGTCAACAATTTCGAGCTTGACGACGACGAAGTACTCTTCTCGTACAGTTCGTTATGAATCGACGCGTCGACGCATGACTCGAGAACACGGGATGGATTTCCTGTGGACGGTGCTTAACAGTTAGTGGAAGGAAGACGGTTTGGTGTGGCAGGACGGTGCGGCGCGGCACGGCGATACACCCAGGGTACACAGAGAAAGCGGCGCGGTGCAAAGTAAACGCGCGACTACTAAGGCTAATCTCAAAAATGATAACGCGGAGATAACGTTGGCCCAGATGTCAGACGTTGCTCGCCACAAGAAACGCGTTGTTACCGAGTTCGCGTTATCCGTTTCACCTTGGAATTCCCGGGGAGCCCTAACGAATAGTCTCTTTGGTACCTGCCCTCCTGCAGACCACCGAATAATCAATTCCACAAAATTGACAAACCACTGTATGTTCATCAGCGAACTATCAAATTATTTCAGTCAGAAGTTGTAACACTTTATCCACCAAAAGCCTGAGCTGTGCCCACATAACATTTCTTTAACACACCAGCTGTGGATTTCTATGGGATATAAAAATTGTCTGCATCTAAATTGAAAAGGACGATTCCCAAGGGTATTCGAAGGGCGTAGAACATTTTCGTAAAAGAACAAGTTCCTTCAGATGACTTTGGGAATTATTAGGTTCAGGGCCACCATTTTTGGGACACCCCATACAGTATACTTCAGAGCAGTAACTGTAGCAAACGAGACTAAAGAAGAACGATTTTTTAAAAAATTACAACTATTCTATCAAAAAATATTAACTGTTAAATTTTGGTAATGATATTACTGATTAGTGGGTTTCTATGGAGAATAATAAATGGTCTGCACCGATTGTAGAAGGCAGAAATAATAAAAAGATATTAAAAAAAACTTTTTAGAAACCACGCTTATATTAAAATGCATTAAAAAGTAGAAAATAATTTTCTTTAAATATTAGTGACTATAAATAAATGCGTGGAGCGCTAAACTAGATTGACGTAATCTTCGTGGGCACACACACACACTCTATGCTTTTATTTATAGTCACAAATATCTAAAAAAATTATTTTCTCCTTCTAAATGCATTTTAATATAAGCACGGTTTTCAAAAAGTTTTTTTATATATTTTTTAATTTTCTACTTTTTAGTCCTTTTTGAATTATATATAGTAATATTGGTCGTACTACCGAGTATTAACTAAGGGTCCGCTGTTCGATTTCCGCTGATTGTGAGATACTCTGCTGACATTATTTTATCTCCTAAACGCAAAATTGAAAATTTTTTTTTTTTTAATATTGCATTGTCATCCAGTTCTGAGTTACATTTCCAATTTCAAGTCTCTAGCTCATCGAGAAGTGGTTTAAAATTCGATTTCAAGATTTAATACATAATTACACACATAGTTATACTGAAATTCCTGAACAACACGAAATACTATCCACATGCCACGTAGCTTAGATGAACGCTCGGCTACGTTAACAATGTTTTCATGGATCGAATTAGGGCACCCTCGATCGTCAATCGTGCTGACTGTATAGTATAGGCTCGCCATGTATATCGACAACGGCGTTAACGAGGGCCGATCAAAACCCGAGGCCCGGGCAAAGGACCATCTTAGGCAATACATCACGCTTGACGCCAATAGAACGACAGACCTCCGCAACAATAAACCGCCTAATTAGTTGAACGCGATGGCAAGTCTTTGTTGGCCGATCCGAGAACCGTGCTCAACCCCTGCTCTCTTTCGTTGACACGAACCCCGTAATTTTATTCCTACCCCTGCGATTATCGCACTGTGGGATCAACCATCTCTTCAAACGGCCGCCATTGTTTTCCTCGAGCATTCCCCGAACGTGAAACAAGACATTTTTCTTCTCCGAAAATGCTAAATGATTTTCCGCATTTTTATTAGATTGTAACTTTCCTCAATTTTTATCTGCACTGCAAACAGGCTTAGCCATTCAGCTGGAATTAACCGTTTAAAGTAGAGACTGGGTAGAAACTGTTTTAATTAGACAGCGGATCTTTATGCAAAATAAAAATGTTCCACCTGAATCGCAATCTTGACACGTTTAATAGGTTGAAAATAATATTATTATTATTATTTAATGCTTTACACCAGATATAGAATATTCAGTACATGAATCCATTAGCGTATTATATAATGACTTAATGCGCCTCTTAACTTAACTTAACTAAACTTGACATTAATTCGTAATTCAAAAGGTTAATTCAATGAAATTAAATTTTTGATGCACAACGCTTAATAAAATCGAAAATAATTAACAGGCCTTTAATATCTGGACCTCATAGGAAGTAACTTATACAAATCGGGAGACAGTACTTGTGTCGAAATAGAGCTAATAGCAGTGTATCACGTTCATCTTCATATTTTCGGCGTTGCCAAATGACGTGATCAAGATCTTGGGATTCAACTCCATACTCACAAGTGCTATCTGTAATAAATTTTACTGTGGCTAACGAAGCGTTTAAATTATAATGGTTAGAACGGCATATATGTATTGACAAAAAAAAGTGATAATTCACCGTGATCTCTAATCAGGTTGTTAGTGGAATTCCGTGAATGGATTTTGAAGTCGCCGAGAAAGTTCCAACTGTCGCTTCTTTCGCAAGTATGTCCACCCTTTCATTGTCGAGCAGACCAATGTGAGATGGTATCCATATGAACTTAATATAGTTTTGATTATTGTTGTTAGATACAAAACTAAAATATTTATTTTTAATTTCAAGGAGATGGTAATAAGTAGCGTAACGGAGTCTTGACTTTTCAAAGAATCAGTAAGAATAAGAATGTTTATACCGTTATATGAGTTGATGATACCTAGTGCGTGATTAACTCCGCACAACACTCCGCAGAAACAATTGCGGATCTAGTTGCTTGTAGTATATTGCAGCGCCTACTCACAGAGAGGTTCTCACCTTACTTTCCATCTATATAAATTACAATAGTATTGGTAGAAAATAATATAACAGTATTTTGAAATTCTTCTAATATTTTTATTGTCTTAAGTTGTACCGTTTCTTTAAACGGATCCCGTGTGTTCGAATAATCGAGGTTCTACTACATCGTGAATCAAACACGTAATAATGTCCCGACTGGTGTCGTCTTGAGTATCCTTTTAATCGGAAAAGAGTGACGCGTGTGCTAGCGAAGGTTTCGTAAACGAATAATGAAAAGCGTTCTGTTAAACTTTTCACACGTTTTTCGCACGTTTCAAGAGTATTACTCGCGTTCTCATAATGCTAACTTACAAGGGGCGGGTTCTGGCGAAGTTAGGGTTAAAATAGTAATTAAAAACCCATGAAAGGTGTCATCGTCGTCGCTTCCCTGTCGAAATGGTTGTTCCGTGAGAACCGGAAACAATTCCTCGACACGTGTCGAGTGGCGCGATCGACGTGCCCGCTCCAATGAAAAATCGCTTCTATCTCGCACATAATCGAACGGTGAAACACCTGCGACACGCACGTCGTCGGAATTGTGGGTTAGCTTCGAGACCCGGGGAACAATGATTCTCTGGAGGACGTCCCATCGTGAACGAAGAATGTCTTCTAAATGCCAGCTGATTGTGGGACAATGAGGAAACGAATCCTCTTTCGTTGACTTCGATCCACTTGCTAATTCGGCAACTACACAATGAACCAGATGTTATTCAAATTCTGTTTCTCGAGTTTCTTCGTTTCTTTATATTCTCTCTAACATACATTGATTGGAAAATTGGCTTCACGCATCTCTTCGTTTCTTGTCCGCCATGCTTTATCTTGGCTCACGCACGCGTGGACAAACCTAACGACCCGTAAAATAACAAAATTATATTTATACAAAAAATTTACTTAATCGATTCCCATAAAACCACCTTTACAATCTCAATAATTGTCTCGTGGCACGTACGTTAGGGTTAGTGTTAACCCTTCGCTGCCGCTGCATAGTGTATCACATCATCTGGTATATAGTAATTTAAGAATCTGTTAAGAATTCTTACCATGTATATTTATGTTTATTTTTCTGAAAGTGTTGTTTTAATTTTGTTTTAATATTTTTCCCTTAAGTGAAACACAAAAACTGACCTTGTTTCGATCACGAGGGACCTCATCTTCCTTTGGAGTAATCTCATTTACTTCATTCTTTTTGTCTCCCTCTTTTCACCCGAAGGCTGCTCGAGTTTGCCGTGAAGGATGACGAGTCAACAAGGGTTTGTTGAATGGGAAAATGCAGCATTCGGCAATACCCAATCAACACTTCAACACATCGCCTTGCATATATCATTGAAATCAGCCCATAAACTGATTAGAAACCTTTTTCATCGTGAAGATCGGGTTTCCACACAAACCGGAAACAAAGGTTATCGAAAAACAGATCTTCCCCCCTTCCACCCCTAAAAAAAACATTCACGATCGAAGCAATAAGAAAACGACGATTCATTCGTAATCGAGCCTTCGTCGATATTGAATCTTTTTCTTAACTGCGAATCATTGCGAAGAACAGGGGATCGTCACGTAAATTCCCACACGTACAAGGTAGAGTCTTGGGCAAGGACAGCCTTGCTGACAAGTCCTCCTGACAGAGTCCGGACGAAACGCGGTTTCAAAAATAAATAAAAAGAATCAGCTAAAATTAATTTGGCGGGTGATAATCGCGAACAAAGAGACCTTCCTTCAATTTTTTTTATTCCAATTAAAGAACTCGTGCAGTGAAGGGCTAATTTCGGGTTCGAAATATTTGATGTACCATGATCTTCACATTATTGAAAAATGTAAGAACGGCTTGGTCCCGGAAGGGTTAATTAAAAATCGCAGCGTTGCGATTAGTGGTGTGTTAGCACCTGAGTCCGTGGATGTGGTGTTGACATCATGGTACAGGGTACTGACATCGAAGAGCTTCCCCGTCAGATTGGTAGAGACAAGAATCGATTCGAAGGCGGGCGCAATTGGAGTACAATAAATTGACGTGGTTCCTGTGCGAGGGGTGGTTGGCCAGGACGGCGGCAGGGGGTGGTTTAAAGCTAGGTTCTCCCGGTTCTCCCATGGGGAAAAGGGGGCTGGCCGAAGGTATCGCGACAGACGGGGTTCTGCAAGCCCGTGTAAACAATGGTTCCGCTTCCTTCGGCTAGGTTAGGCGTAGGTGGACCTGGAGCGTGTAGATGGATGCTGTGATACGCGTGTGTGTGCGTGAGGTGCTTATTGGGTCCGCTGGGGGCTGCTGCGGAGCGGAGAAACAACCCTCTGACCAAACACGGCCAACATCAATCAGCACCAGTCACTCGAGCGTCGACCATTGGCGCCAACATCGCGATATTGCCTGGCATTTACATCCGACGTGGAAAAACGTAATGCTCTCGGCCGCGACGTCGATGGGCCAGTTAGTGATGGGCATTCAATCTGGCCTTTTCAAAGCTATCGATCGTTGCAGCACGGCGAGAGCGAGCGGCGCGGGCTCTCGCGTCCATCCTCGCGTTCTTCTCGCGTCCCGATATTATTCGTTGCCCGGGACGGTTCGCGCGTTACCTCGTCGCCAGGCTTGTATTTTTTACCGGAAGTCCCGCGCGCGGTACCTTCCACTCCCGAAAGATTGATCATGTTAGCGGTCCCTGCTCTCGCCCCAGCTTCTCATCGAAATGCTCGCCCCCAGGAACATAGTCCAGTCAACGAGAAGCTGTGGAAAGAACACAATTTTTGACTTTGGGACTTTTTTCGGACTAGTTAGGATGTAAATGTACCCGTTGTAAGTCTCCACTCCTAGGAGGTGAGCGGGGTGCAGGGGGCACATAGAAAGACCCTTGTTTCGATTTTTCGCTTATATCTCGGAAACTATGCGTCCTAGCGATAGCACCACTCCATACAAAATTAAAGCTGCCAAAATATGCCACGAGATTGCTCGTATTCAGTTTTTCGCTATCTCGCATAACTTCGGAGATATCAGCGTTCAAAATTCACTAATTTTGTTTACCTTATTAAAACGCTATATTATAATAGTTATATAACGTTCACATCGTATCCGATATTATATTTTGCACCGGAGTTAGAAATCTATTGGCGGTTAGCTCCCACTCGTACATCTGAGGAGGCAACTTATGTCCCAATTACATCTGGACTTGGTGATATGTCCTCAGAAAATGTTTTGTTTCGTTGCACCTTCTGTTGATGGGAGGCATGAGATGTCCTGTATGATATTTGCTACCGATTTAACAAAAGATTGGTAATGGTAACCGTCTACAATGCAAACGGTGCGCATACTCCAACATCCCCCACTAAGTTCGTAGACTAGTCACGTATTAATATGGTCCTTACAAAGGGGGTAAACTGTATTCTCCTCGATTTCCTCGATCTGGCGACTCTGTGTTTGAAATTTTTTTTCAAAATTAGTGAATTTTGAGTGCGGCCATCTCGGAATCTATGCGAGAAAGCGAAAAACTGATTGGTACCAATCTTATGGCATCGGTAGGACGCATAGTTTCCGAGATAGAAGCGAAAAACCGGTAGAAACGAAAAAAGGGACCTTCTACGTGTCCCCCAGCACTCCGCTCACCTCCTAGGACTGGGAACATTTAGTATGTTTACCTCCTAACTAGTCCGAACAAAGTCCCAAAATCAAAAATTCTGTTCCTTCCATTTCCCTCTACACCCCCCTTTTTACCATTCATTGACTGGACTAACATTCTCGGATCTCTGCGAACAAATTCTCGGTTGCTCCTCTCATCCATCTCCGAAATCTATATACAGGGTGTCCCGAAATTCCCTCAGCTCCGGAAATGATAGGATGCTGAGATCATTTCAAGCAAGATTTTCCTTTACGAAAATGTCATCTGAGGCTTCGTTAAGGAGTTATTAACGAAAAACACGGACCAATCCAGAGCGCGACCTACATGTGTTGGTCGCGGCAGACAGACAGCCGAGCGTCGTTGAACACCGACACATGTAGGTCGCGCTCTGGATTGGTCCGTGTTTTTCGTTAATAACTCCTTAACGAAGCCTCAGATGACATTTTCGTAAAGGAAAATCTTGCTTGAAATGATCTCAGCATCCTCCCATTTCCGGATGCTGAGGGAATTTCGGGACACCCTGTATATAAATATGATGTACTCACTCACACACCTATCAACGCCCAGGCTAAACCCTTGGCCCTAGAAAGCTGAAATTTTGCACACAGGTTTCCTTTATGATCTATACAAGAGATAAGAAAGGATATTTCGAAATTCAACCCCTAAGGGGGTGAAAAGGGGTTGCAACTTTTGTATGAGGAATATTTTATTTGTGGTCGGATTTGCTTGATACTTGGTCTTAATGCCCTTTGATACAAATAATCAAACACCTATTTTGGCATTTTTTAATATTCATCCCCTAAGGGGGTGAAAAGGGGTTACAACGTTTGTATGAAGAATATATTGTTCGTGGGCAGATTTACATCATACTTGGTCCTAATGCTCATTGATACAATCTGAATCGGGTGAAGGGGGGGTTAGAAGGTTTTATGGAAAAACAATCTCAATTTTCGAGGGCATTAAACAGTTTCCTGAGCGAGCGAGGCCACGGGGAAAATCTAGTGAGTACATATTTATACGAAATGCGAAATAAACGGAATTTTCCGTGTCAACCACAGTCAGTACTCGACTTACGCGGTTATAATTCGCTGCTACATTTTCCGCGTAAGTCGAATTCTGCCTGAATGCCACCGCTGTAAGGTTATTTAATAGGCTTCGGATGTTTATGCAGAATAAAAAGTTCGTGCTCCAATTGCGAGACGAAGGAGCTAAATTTATGCTCTTCATTGATAATTTGAATGTGGTGAAAATAATACATTAATACCTTTAAAGTCTTATTTTCTTGCATTCGGGAATGAAAATAAATATAGAAACCACCCTATTTTCCGGAGCAGAGCGGAGTACCCTCTCCGCCATTTTCTGCTGTTGTTTCTGCGGAGGCACTCGGAGCGAGAGGCAAGAAAAATTAAGACGCATTCTTAGGGACTTAGGAAAACAATGTCGAGTGTTTGCGTCGATCGGGGCGCAGAAGGGCCGGCCGGTTTGCATGGCATTAGTGCCTATATTATTGTAAGCCGACGCATATAATTCCCGAGCTGGGACGTCCCCAACGATTTCGTGCAGATCCCGGCCCCCCATCCCCTTCCTCGAATTAATTTAATATCGTCACGCTCCCTTTATCGCGAGTTTACACCGACCCTGTAATTACAGAACTACGTTACAACCTGTTAAACGACATATGTATTCGTCTACAAATTGTCCGAAAAATATTCTTCCTTGAAGGGGATCATTCATGACGGCATCTCAAGTATTTTTTCTCCTTTGCGAAAATGATTTTTGAGATTTCGTTAACGAGTTATTAAGAGAAACACATTTATTTTGTTCTTGTAAATTGTGCACGTTGTCCGCTGCCTGTTCTAATTGACATTAAAACAAATTCAGAGAATAAAACATGTTCTAAAATTGGAGTATGGAGTAACATGTATATGTTATCACGAGATATGGTATATGTTATCAAAAGCATTGCAAATATAATTTGTTTTTCTTCTTTTAAATGTGTAATTCGTTCGATGCGTGTTTCAATTGACATTAAAACAAATTCGGAGGTATTCATAACGTGATGTTCGCGAGACAGTAACAATTGCTACACAACCGTACTTCGTAGGGTTAAATCGGAACAATTAAAGTACAGGGTGTTTCGTCTAAAACAGGACACCTAAATATCTCCTCCAATTGTGAAGATACAAAAAATATTTTGTGGACTATTTGAATGGTTTGAAGGAACCGTTATATTGCAAACAATATTATTTTTCGAGGGTCATTTTTTCGGAGTTAGCAAGGTCATCGATGTTTTTTGATACATAACTACATAGTTTTTTAATTGCATCGTGTAGATGATCGAAAAATACATTCAGATATGTATAATAACATGATCTTGAAATGACTCATCTCATTGCTCCGAGCAACCTAATATCAAAGTCATTTCAAAAGTCATGTTATTATACATATCTAAATGTATTTTTTGATCAGCTACCCGATGAAAGTAAAAAATAATGTAGTTATGCGTGAACCGATGACCTTGAAACTTAAAAAAAAATGACCTTTGGAAAAAAATATTCTAGCCAGATATTTGATCCATTGACACCATGTACATTACGAAAAAATATTTTTTGCTCCACTATAACCTGAAGAGAGTTAGCTGGCCTTACCACACAAAGGAACGCTAGTTTCCGACGATCAAGGTCATTTCAAGGTCATGTTACTCTACATATCTGAATGAATTTTTTGATCAGCTTCGCGATGCATTAAAGAAAGATGTAGTTATGCATCAAAAAACACCGATCACCTTGATAATTTCGAAAAAATGACCTTCGGAAAGAAATATTGTTTGCAATATAACGGTTCGTTCAAACCATTCAAATAATCCGTAAACTATTTTTTGTACCGTTACAATTGGAGGAGATATTTAGGTGTCCTGTTTTAGACGAAACACGCTGTATAATGTATAAATCTGTAGAATAACGCGGCGTTCTCATCATTCTCGTCAGCAATAATGGCAGCGATGAAAGAGAGCAGCCGGCACAAACGCATAAAAGACTAAGCGGAAGGTAAAGTTTAAAAGGCAAATTTGTACATGGTTTTCGCTTTTGATCTTATCAATGATTACGTAGTGCCGATTCTGAAAAATGTTCGGCGAGAGCCGTAGACCGTCGGGGCTTTTGATCGAGTGCGCTTCCCTTCCGCTCCTGTTTTACTTTCATCCCCCGTTTATTCGCGCGGGTAGCTTTCAGGTTACGAGCCCAGTCAGTCGGACAATTTTCGTCTAATGTTTTAACAGAATCGCCGACCCGATTATTAAATCCAGTTCCCCTCACGGTCTCCATTATCTTGGAAATATTCTCTTCTCTGTTAATTTTCAAAAAATTCTTTTTCAATCGTTACTGAACTGATTTTTATTAAGCGATATTTTTATTTCGAGATAACCGTCCTCTTACATCGGAATAGAACATAGTGACACCATTTTAAACTCCACCGCGCTGGTCACGAATGACCCGGGCATAGAAGACACGGTTAAAAAGATTTCGCCAGGGCCGTCCTAAGATATTTCGGCGCCACTGGGCTACTAAAATAATGCGCCCCATTTCATACGAAAATACACGGGATGACTAGCGGGAGTGGAGTGACCGGCAAAGTTATACAAAAGTGTCATAACTAGATAAAGTTAACTTATTAACATTACCCTAAACAAAAACATAAAATTCATACAAAATTAAAAAAAAAACTATCTGAACACAAACAAACTTTATAGTAAACAAAAAACAAAAGAAACTTATATATTTATTTTCCTAGGTTTTTCTTTTACAAATTGATTAAAAATATCAATCTTTCGCCGCTGCAATTTGTAGTGGCAATATTTTAAAAAATGCGCAGTGCTGAGGCCACATTAAGAAATGTAGACTCAATTTTCAAGTAAATTATTGTTCTTAAACTAAGTTCCGTAGTAGCTATTATCATCATTTTCCAATAAATATACGTGTTTAAAATAAAGGCGTTCTTCAATAAAATTATTTTCTAAATTGTCCATTTACGTTTCGCACAACTTCGCAGCATTCTTTCTAATTGTCTTCATTTAAATTTTTTTAATTGACCAGAAACCCAAATTGTGAGTAAATGTTGTCAGAGCATAATATTCATGTATGCGGAATTCGTTGTTGGCATCAAAAACTTCTTCCGACGTATTTTCGACGTACTATTTTTTTCTTTTGCGTATTCGTTTGTACTCATCACATCCGGACAATTTGTATGGTGTTTATCATAAATAATTTGATTCTCTCCCCTGAGAGCCAAACCCCTTGTACTTACAGGTTTGATTACTTCAACAATCCGTTCCAAAAAACTTTTTCAGTAATTAGTATCTTTTTCCAATGCTACAATTGAATAATCTTTGAAATATTCACATTTTTCTGTAGATTGGTTAATAAGTATGCGGGTGTTTTCTTTATATAGAGCGAAATTTTCATGGTCCGAAATTTGTTCACTGTGTTTCCAATCGTTGAAACCTGTACTAAATGGATTACTCGCACTACCAAATAATTTGCAAGGGATGCAATAAACTTTTCCTGAAGAATTTGAGTATGAAAGCCAGTTTCTTTTTTGTTGTTTTTCGTTTAATAAATGTCCATAAAATATCGTTTTCGTAGCATATCTGCTCTGCGGTTTGTAGACCACTTTAGATGCAGTAAAGTCCACTTTTTGAACCTACCTTCTACCACTACATTAGATATCTTCTTCGTTATATCTATAATTTTATCTTCGCTTAATCTTCCCCATAATGATCATAAGGATCATCATAATTAACACTCAACATATTATTAACCTCATCTTCATCTAAATATTCTGTTTCCTGATCTTCTGGCTGATGCAGGTTTTGTTGCTCCTGCTCCTCTCGTTGTGATCGAATATCTGCTTTTTCTGTTTCATTTTATTGTTGGACATCTATCATACTATTGTTGATTTTCTTATGAATAATCATTAACTAGTAACAACAAAAAATTATAACACCTATAAAAACTGTCGCCCCCAAAAAGCTTGCGCCCCTATAGTTAGTGAGGTCCTGGATTTCGCAAAAATTCTCGTACAATTTCAGAGTGATTTTCAAGATGATTGAAAGAGATTCACTTCTGGCGCGATCGAGCGCGACATCCGGTCGCGCGAACTGGTAAATAAATCAACTCGATAAATAAAAGGGTATGGACGTCGACGCGGGAGAGTTAATCTACGACGCAACTAAAATATTTATTGGCGAATAAATTTGCTCGTCGCTGCCGAGCACAAACAGCGGACTTACTTACGCGCTGTAATGTACAGCGGCAACGTCTGTCGCGATTTGAACGATCCTTCGCACTATTAAACGCGTGAACAACAAACGTCCGCGCCCCCATAGTCATCCGGCTGTCGGATATTCTGCTACACATTGCTCTTCGGCCATTGTTCAACAGTGGAACTACCCAGGCCGTAAAAATGATGGATTTCAGATAGTCTTGTTACAATTTTTTAAATACAATTTTGTTAATTTGATGTGATCTAGGTAAATTCAATCCCGTTGTTATTGTAAAGAAATATTTATCAGTAGAATACGGATTTTATGCATTCATTAAAATATTATTATTATTATTTATTATAGACCGCTTGAAGGCCTTTTACATAAGTGTTTATAATATTAAAAAAGAGAAAGAAACAAGACTACTCGTCCAATAACAAAGAAGGAACATGAACAAAAAGAAAAAAAATAATAATGGCAGAATCAATATGGTATTATCATATGTATAATCTTGCGTAGTTGCATTTGAAAATTTTCTAAAGATTCAATGAAAAAATCAATACGATTATAAATAGTGCATGATTTTGCAATAATGCGATGATTCATTGGAGTAACTAATCCATAAGTAGATTTTGCTTTAAGTGTTTGAAAACCCGCTCTTGTTTTCAATTCACGTTCCGGCACATAAAACTTGATTTGCGCAAGTAGAGAGGAACAATCTTATATGATTATTAATTAAATCAAAAATAAATCTAAGGTCAGATATTACTCTTCGAGCAGATAATATTTGTAGGTTCATTGTAGTTAATATGGTGGATTAATCATGACCAAACAATGCATTGGATTATTTAGCTTATATGAACAAAACCTGAAATATTAAATTATTAAAATTATATATGTATTATGACTTCGTATACTTATTCATTAAATTGACAAAATTTATATAAAATTGGTTCAGTATAAATAATTTATATTTCATATTAATAAAATCATCATTATTTGAATTTTATGCAATTTAAAACAGGGCAAACATTAGAAAATCTAGAAGCTTCAATGGACTATTTTGAACTCTCTAAATTCATTGACGACAAAGAATTTTTGATTTGGCTTTCGTAATAATCAATGTACTTTTTGTTTTGCATAAAACTCGGGAGTTCCAGTAGTGATTGAACGAGAATTTTTGAGAGGACACGGGAACAAGGTCCTAATCGCAGGATCACTCATGATGATAGGGACGAGAAGACGGCAAGGACCTCTTCTTGTCGAAAGTTGGCTCGTTCATTGGCCTCGGCACGGGGTCCTTGTCCAAATACTGAGTCACTGTGACAACAGCGGATCACCGCTGCCATCCTCGTTCACGTTGGGAACGGGGTCGAAAGCTCAGCTGATTGCCACGTATCACTCAAGGGATGAACGGTTGTTTATTAATACCCCGAAGATGCGACCGGCCTCCCGTTAATATAGAGTTACCCTCGCAGTCCTCCACCAAACTAGGGTGAGCCAAAAATTACCCACCCTATTCGATAGTTTTATAACAACAACAGAATGGGTGATATACAAAATTTAAAAATATTATCATTGCAGCCTCCTTCGTCTATTGTCGAAAAACTTAATTTTGGGACACCTTGTCCTCCGACATCTTGTCCAAAAGCTGCGGAGAGTGGTGGTTGCTACCCCCATCACGAGTTCAGAATCTAGATACTTTAGTCAAAGTAGTCCGGCTATCTAGGGTTGCCTAGATCGAGTTAGACCTAGATTTCCAAGAACCTACAAAAATTAATTTTTGGGACACCTTGTCCAAAAGCTGCGGAGAGTGGTGGTTGCTATTCCCATCACGAGTTCAGAATTCAGATACCCTAGTCAAAGTAGTCGACTATCTAGGGTTGGCTAGATCGTGTTCGATCTAGCTGCCTAGGTTTCCAAGATCCTACAAAAATTAACTTTAGTAAATGATCCACCGAACCCTGATCCAAAAGCTACGGCGAGTGATGCTTGCTACCCCGATCGTGTGTTCAATAATTCAGACTCCCATGGTCCGTCGAACCGACAAGACAATCCTCACGAAACAAACGACGCGGCGTTGGGTGGCCTAGCGGGATAGACAGTGGCATCTTACACGTCGTCACGCCGGCAGGTATGGGTATCCATCCCATTTGCAACTAGTCGCATTATTGTTAGCCGTAGGTATGTACCATACCGCGCTGGTACACAAACGGATGTGTACACACGTATCTCTGGCCCAGGTAGGGTGCCACGTACGAAGCCGCCTCATCCTCCGAGATCCATCGAGCTCGGTGTGCGCATCCACACGCGTCCACATACAACACCGTGAAGATACGGGGGTGGGGTAGGGAGGAGAGGGGTGTGCACACGTAGGCCTCTGGAATATAAGGATACCGGGGGCGTATCCGGGGTAGCACACCAACACGCAAACTGCATCTCTACGCGTCCACGTGTGTGTACGCGCGTGGGTGGTTGTCACACGCGTGTATGTGTCGGGCGAGAGAATGGGCGCAGAGAGACTAGGGGGAGGGGGGAGGTGGTGTAATATAGAGAGCGGCTAAAGGCGGACGTAATTTCCTGCCCGCCTGACAACGCTACAGACATGTTTGCGAACTCGACACACACAACCTACTTAGAGCCTACATGTGTCCCTACGACAATGCGCCGACACAAGCTTAATCTATTCCCCGCAGGTATGTGCGCGCGAGCGCAATCCTGTACACGATACATACACGGTGCGCGCGTGTGTATACAGGGTGAGTCTCGCAGCATGACGACTTCAAATAACTCGTAAGTTATTTGTTGCGCGAGGAAGTTGTTCATAGAGATGTCGCACGGTTTCCATGGTGACACACTGTACTGTAACCTGTTTTTTGGTGCTTCAACCTGTACGCATGCTGCCCGGCGAAATTCCCAAGGTCTCTTCAACCAACGTTTCCTTTTACGGGAATATTCGAAGGAGTATTCGCGAAAAACGTGGGTCAATCAGAACGCGGTAGCAGACTCCGCCTCCGCGAGACCCGATGGGTCTGCGTTTTTCGCTAATAACTGCTGAACGAAGCCGCGCAGGATTTTTTCGCAAAAGGAAAAGTTGCTTGAAATCGCCTAAGGGATCTCTAGGAAACGTCTTTGGTGGTAGAACGTTTTCGAGTCACCCTGTAGAGAACTGGAAGTCCGCATATGCATGCATACAGACCTGTACGTGGTGTGATTGTGTATGTGAGAGAGAGAGAGAGAGAGAGAGGATTCTCGATGCGACCTGCCAGCGTCGTCGTCTACTCCATCGCGGCCTGGGGGCTTTGATCAGAATACAGAGAGGCTGACCCAATCGGAGGATACCCCGATATAAGTCGACGTTTCCACCCACCCGTCTTCTCTGGCCAGGATCCGATACGGCTGAACCGAATGTGTGCGTGCCTTCCAGGCAGGACATTTCCTGCGGGTCAGTATACTGATTTCGGATGATAATTAACTCGGGATTAGGGGTCCACTGTCGTGTGTTCTCGAGAGTGGTGACTTCGGGGGAATCTGGACGAGGTGAGTCTCTGTTTCAAGGTTGATCAATGAGTTGGGTGCTGCAATTGGGCGTCTTTGATCAGATTCAGCCTGTGGGTAAAGACGAAAAGGGTATCCAATTGTCGGTCACCTTGTGTGGTTAAAACTGTGGTATACTCTACAGGCGACTTGATATGTATTGATACAAATTAATTTATAAAAAAGACAACTTGAAAAATGCGCTGAATATCGAACCTGTGCGCCGACAGCATAACCTTATTCTATAGATTTATTGAAAGGGCAGCACAACATCTGTCGGGTCAGCTAGTTCCTTAGAAAACCACTAGTAATTTTTCAAAGCACACCCTTCGTGATGAGTTATCATTGATAACAAATACGTGGAAATAAAATTATCACCGAAATCACAATTACCTTAAAATATACGTGATTGAATTGTACATTTTATCCGTCACGCGCTCCTCAAAAATAGCTGCATCAGCGAGACTACAATTCACCCATGTTTGTTTAACACGTGAAATCAACAAATTATGTTTCATTCACAGCGTCACATTTTAAAGAGGTACATTTCACGACGTAGACATAAAAGAATGAATAATTTTACAGTATGTGAAAATATTGAATGGTTGAATTTTCACACTCTGAGGAACGCACGAGGGTTAAATATTTCCACTACGTTATATGCATAGATGGCAGCACTAGTTTAACCACTCAAGATGGCTGCAGTCAAACAATCCCCCCGTTAATAGCAGCACCCCTCTCGCCCATAAATCTACTTCACGGTCAGTCCTTTTTACCATGTTTTTGTTTATTTTATATACATATTACTTTAGGTTGCGTGGTGGGCATCAGCCGGTGACCAAATTTTGGGGCCTGGCCCTGAAACGAAATCTTTCGCAAGCCGGTGACACTCGTCATCGGCTCGGTCGGTTTTTATTGAAAGCTCTGCTCCCGATAGTCGTCGAGTTGTTGGAGTGGCCGGGCTTCGGCGTGCGCTGGCTCGTCCAAACATTTCGGACAGCCTAAGGAAACACATTTGCCTGCGGGCAAACACCGTGCGACTGTGGTAAGACGAGGCAGGAACGAAGCGGAGAACCGTCTTGGCAGTGCCTCCGGGCAAAGTGGAACGCAGAATGTGTCTGGGACTGTTTGCACTGCAGGACAATATTCCGAGTCTTTTGAAGGACGAGCCGAGAAGAGCCATGTTATTTCGTCTCTCTTGCCTAGCCCGTCTCCGCGCTCGTTTCTTTTACACAGATCCTTCCCGACAGACACGCTCCAGCTTTGATTCCCGAATTTGTGTTGTTCCGAGGGATCTGGTTCGCTTGGAACTCCGCGACATCGATCGCGGCTTCTGGAGCAGCTGATAGAGAACATCCTGGCTGCATAATTTATTTAGCTACGCGTCCGGATTTGTTGTTCCCGTTAAGTAGGTTATGCAGTGATCTCGGTTCAGCGAATTGAGTATTGAGTTCTGTTATGAATACTCGGAACACTCGGATCTGGAATCTAATCAACTAGTCGTCAAACATCCACTGTGTCTCAGTCTGAGATAGATTCCGGTTCATTCGTAGCTAGCGGATAGAGTATTGCGTTGTCTTAACCCTCATATGTTCTTCACAAATAGCTGCAGAACAGAGACATGAATAACAATGCACCCATTTTTCTTTTACACGTTAAATCAACACGTTATGTTTCACATTATTTTATAGCGTCACATTTTAAAGAAATACACCTCACGACGTAGACATAAAAGGATGAATAATTTGACAGTATGTGAAAATATTGAATGGATGTATTTTCGCACCCTAAGGAACGTACGAGGATTAAGAACACATGAAATGTCCTAATCATCACTAGTCATCAAAAATCCTCGATAATATCCCAACCATAAACAAATTTTTACTGACGCTTCAAAATCAGAACAAGGCACTGGTTGTGCAGTGTGCACGCCCGAAAATAAACAGCAATGTAAACTTCCATCATCATCCACTGTATTCGCTCTAAATTACATAGAGAAAACGACGTCTACCAACTTCATTATTTTCACTGACTCTAAGAGTGCCGTAATGGTGTTACGGTGAAATAGGAGACTTCGTAAAGATCGACGTATTTCACCTTCGCGAATCACTACTTAGACGTTTCAGGAACACAAAGTAACTTTATTTAAAGATTGAATCGGCGTGACGTGCCGTAGCAGACGTGCGTTAACAGTCGACTAATTCGATACAGGATTTTTGGGGTGTTATATGCTAACGGATGATCTTATTTGAGGTACAAAGGTTTTGGGACTGTTTCATGATTCAAAGTATTGGGTATTGAGTCAGTTTTAGACTTGGGCCTGGTGATATCTTGTGTCTTATCGGGCCGACCAATGGCAATACAAATCCTGGACAACACCAACACAATAATCCGAAATATCATCGAACTAACCGCAACATTCAAGCGCCGCAAAAAGATGTGACGTACTCTTGGATCCCATTTCACGTTGGTATCGAGCCCATCACAAGACTTACATACCACCAAGACCTCCAAAAATACCTGAGTAAAGCGGCTACGGAAGCATGGGGTGAAGAATGGATAAACTCGAACACCACGAAGTTACATGAAGTCCGAAACAGTATACTAGGACACTAACCCTGCCTTACTGCTAAATAGAACAGACAAAGTAATACTAACACTAGTAAGAGTAGACCACACAAACTGGACTCACTCTCACATTATCACCAAAACCAAAGCAAGCACCTGCGATAACTGCTATGTTAAAAACTCTATCGAACGTATCTTGCTCACCTGTCCAAAATATAATGTAAAAAGAGCACAACACAACGTGCGAGGACCGCTAAATATATTACAAGCAGAGGACTTCTGCAAAAACATATTAAACTTCCTGAAAGATATCAGGTTATATCATCTGATACAGACAAGTGCCGAACTATAGACATACCCACAGGGCTCACTAATAACTAAAGTTAAGTACATGTAACCTTAAACACGCAATAAAAAAGATTCTCGGTATTAACTAAGTCTAGGGTATTAGCTAAGTTTAGGGTACAAGCTAAGTCTAGAGTATTAGCTAGGGTATTCGTGAATCAGATGAGTGTTCATTGGCAGGCCAGTGTCACTGTCTCGCGCTATCGAAACTAAAATTGCAGTCTTGTTTCCCAGCTTTATAACCATCCGGCATCAGGGACGACGAGAAAAGCAGATCGAAGGAAATCCTACGTGCGTAAACCGCTTTGGCTCTCATAAAATCTCATAACCCGGGGCGGCTAGGCGCAGAGCCCGTGCCCGAGTGTTCTCCCTATTGGAAAAAGAAGAGGGATGATAGGAAGGGCCTCCGGAGAAGAAAGAAGGAGGAAGAATCGCTGGTGGCTCGATTCACGATGGGGCGACGCCGACGAAAGGGGGTCCGATGTACTTCTCTGCCTGTGCGATGAATTTTCAATAGAAAAACCTACCGGGGTTAGAACGAAGGGCTGGGCGGGTGGTGCGTGTGTTTGTCTATCGGATCACGCCTTTAACGGAGACTTATTATGCTGCCACATGTATATATACATGCGTGTAGTACGTGTGATCGCGATCGCGCACCCTGTGTTTGTGTCCCTTTCTCCAACTTGTACTGTTGCAACTTCTCCGAGACATCTGAAGCACCCTTCTGCGAGGAGCTAGGCCGTCGGTGAGAAAAGCAAGCACGTGCTTAGTGTATCGGTAGAATGGGGGGAACCACAGGAATTATCGGAATTTTCGGAATTTATCACAAAAACGATAGGTGTTCGCGATTTTGTAATGTCGATCGTATGCGCCGTGCCGCGCCGTGAAGGAAGACGACGATAGTCTCACCGTGTAGATGTATATACTGTTGAAGTAAAACTGCCTTGTAAAGAAAACTCAAGAATATTGTTAGAATGTAATGAGTGGTGTGCGTCACGTCGAAGTGACGATCGCCGATCAAAAAGACGATCGGCAGCCGAAGCGACGAACAAGACGAGAGTCGCGAATCAGTTCGACGCTGGAGTCGGTTTAGGCAGAATATATGTACCTAGTGCTGTTATCCATTAGCTGTTTTATAATAAAGTTATTTTGGAAAGTTACCTATTTCACACTACACTGGTTTATTCCACTCAAGATCATATCCTCTAACATATACGCGAGTCTGGCGAACGATTCATGGTGATGGCGATTGACAAGCGGCCGTTGTTGTGGAGACGGTTGCGAAGGGGAGAAAGAGAGTTTTTTGATGGAACTACAGGGATTGACGGAATGTGTGGGGCGATGCGAATTTTTTCCGCGATAATTTGTAAAGTGAATTTTATTTTGGCCTTGAGTGTTCCACGAGTGATCCCGAGTAATAAGAGATTTGGATGTTGGATCCTTGTGCACTCGGTTTGGCAAGGCTTGGATCCTACCAGGCTGGTTGCACATTTCAGATTCGAGGGCAGCGGAAGCGTTGAAGCTCCTTTGCAGTGTACACCGAAGCTGGGACGGATCGCAAGGCTACCCGCGTAGTGTTGCCGGCGAAGGAGTGTCCCAAGGGCAAGCCGGCAATCCTAAGGGAGTTCCAGTGGAACTCTGCTGTGGATCACTGTGCGTTGAGATCTGCTGATAACGGTAAGAGAGTTCTCTTAGTTTTAAATTAGAATGGTCATTTAGGATGTAATTTGTTTGAATCACTGATTTCCTAAAATCGCGTTGATTATCTTAAATGCGGTTTAACTGCTGATTTTCGTACGATGAAAATGTATTATTTTCTTTCATTGAATAAATCTATTGTGTCTTGCCTCGGCTTTTCCTCGTAATCCGTCGAGTTTTTTTTTACGCCGAAGCTAGAATTTTGCTTAACCGGGAAATTGTGTATTTTTATTTCAGTATAAGTTCGAACGTCGTTCAATTTTGAACATCGTTTCTGTGCTACCAATTTTATTTTTCTGAATTGCTAAAGTGATTACAGACAACGAGTAAGCGAGCGTAATCTAACAACACTAGAACATTAGAATTACACTCCAGCTTGTTGGAATCCAGGTAGAACATTTTTATTTTCATAATTCCTCGACGAAGCGTCGTAGAACGTTTTCGCAAAGGAAAAAGTTACTTCAAATTATCTCGGTAATTATCCTCTGGAAGTGTAATATTCTCGGAAGAATCTTATTCCGAACAGAGCAACAAATCAGATTAGCATCTCATCAAATGAGAAATCTAGTTCACTATTCACTATTCACTATCGTTTAATCAATCTCCAGAGCTGTGATTGTTATCTCGCGAGCGGGATTTGCGAAATTAACCACTTTCCTGATTGATTCGCAGTCGAAACCGGATCAAAGTGAGCTTTCCAGGGAGGTGTAACATCTGGATAGCGAGGTCCTCTTCCCTTTTGTAAGGAGGAACGTTCCATTACACTACTCTGAAGAATCAATCCTTTCGCTGGCCGTCCGCGCAGGAAAACCGCTTCTGCTTCTTTCAGCTCGCGGTGAAAGCCGCGGTTGAATATGAGCCGCGAACGCTTTGACCGGGGTCGAATAGGAATTTTCGAGTTATTACCTCGTATTCCGCGTGCAAACAGAGGCGAGCCGTAGGTGAAACACGGAACGCAACCGCGCGACGGCTGCCGGGGACAACGTGTTAAATCTTCGTATTCGAAGCTTCTTCTGCGCCGCTTTTTTTCCCACGAAACCATTCCGCTCTTTTCAGTCGCCGCGGACCCGTCCTCGCCTTTCCAACCGGAATATTCTCAGCGGAAAAAAACAGCGGAGGAAATTCCTGCAAGTACGATTCACTAAGAAATATTCATTTATATATAATGTGCTCGAACGAATTTCTGCCCTATTCTTCAACATTTTCGCTATTCATTTACTGTGAAAATGTTATTATCAAAATAACGCAACTCCTTTGAGATATATTTACAAAATTTATTAGACCGTTTCTAAAAGAAAAACATCCTGTAAACAGGAGCCAAGTTCTCTATGGCTAGAAAAAGTTGTGAGATCAAACAAAATACGCTCAAGTTTGTTAGCTTAGAAATACCTCTTGCAATACTGAAAAAAGCGATTGTAAAAATTAGTTTAAAAGAACGCTACTTAATTTTTAAAGAGAAAGAGTTACATGGAGGGCTAAATTATTGAAACTTGTCCGCTACCTAACACCTTCTATGGCCATTGGTTTAACAAGTAACAGCCAAATTTTATTGTCTTTTTAACAGCTTCAATAATTTAGCCCTCCATGTAATTCTTTGAAAATTAAACTCTTTTAAACTAATCTTTAAAAACTTTTTTTTCAGTATAGCAAGAGGTATTTCTAAGCTAACGAATTTAATCGTATTTTGTTTGATCACACAACTTTTTACGGCCATATAGAACTTGGCTTCTGTTTACAGGATGTTTTTCTTGGTATTTCATCGATTTTTGTTGATTGTTTTTTTCATCAGTATTTGCTGCGACCAGTATTTATTTCATAATGTTTTTTTCAATACATCCCCCCCTTTAAGGTGTAAAATTTCAAACTTTGATAATTATTCCTTCGAGTGTCTGTATGGTGGACCTATGTACCAAATTTCAAGCTTGCAGGTCATTGGGAAGTACCCAAAAGGTTTTGATGAGCTGTCAGTTAACCAGTGAGAAATTTAGCGATTTTTGAGGTCCTACATCTCGGAACCTACTAATGTTGGAAGATTAATGTTTTGTCAATATTGAGACATGACAGCACTTAACAAGTGTACGAAATTACATCTCTCCGTCTGCGTCCAGTTCCGAGTTACAAGCCTCTAAAGAACGGCTAAATTGTTTCGTGTAAAAGGAGGTACATAGTGCGAGAACTTGGCTGGTGCATGGTAGTGTACCTAGATTTGTAACGACAATTTCCATGGAAAATTTCGGACAATTTCCGTCGGCGAAATATCTCTCGAAACCTCGCGATATTCGACTGTAATTCACGCATATAGAATATCGATAATGAGTATATCGAAACGTCATAATCCTCGGGCGTTAGCAATTATTTTTAACGAACCCCGGGCCGGGGTTCCGGGAATATTTTCAATAAACGAACGCGGTGATCCAGAAACATTACTGATTAAAACGTACATTATTTATTTTTGAGGTACGCGCTTTAATGTAGGTTAATATTAATTGAACGTTATATTATTCAGCCGTATTCGCCTCCCACTTCCCCGTCGCCCCGTCGCCCCGTCACCACCCCCCTCCGTTCTCCACCGATCCCCTTCGCGCTCGAAAGAACTGCAAACAAGTTCATTATTTTTGTAATTAAGCTTCCATGCGAAAATTGCTATCGGACCTGTCTCTGGCGGAAGTATTTTTCCGTATTAATGGCGAAACTCGATATGGAATCCATTAAACGAGAAATATTGTTTAATATTAACAGCCCACGCGCGGGCTACTTTTCAGCTGTACATCGACGTTCTCTAGTGAAAAATTCTGCCAAAAATCGAGAGGTAAACTTTTTTCTATTTTTTTTTGCATGCGATCTACGAAACATAAGAGAACTCCTATTTGCAATCCATTGTAGATATGGCAAAGCAACCCTTATTTAACACTAGATGTACGGGATCCGTCAAAATGACCGATTCCAGACTTTTATATATTTAACGATTATTGATATAATAAAAATAATTTCTAAATAAGTGATTGTACAGATATCTTTAGTGGATTACACATTACAATAGGGGCCAGTTTTACAAGGGAACATGCAGTTCAGTGTTAATGTGCAATCGTTAAGATCGTAAAGATGCTTCCCCGAGGAATTATGTACATACCAAATTGATTTCTCTTTGGACATATATTATTGAAAAAATGGCGAATAACGTGAATAAACACAAGATTGTTACGTTTACGAAATAATGTGACATAGTTATATCTAGAGCTTCGCGAATCCGGTGTTAAATAAAAAAATGAATTTAAACTTTGTACCTTTAAAGGTCATCGACCGACGAGTAAAAAATGAAATTTGAAAAACTGAATTTTCGAGAGGAAGAGCAGGTTTCCAGCCGGCCACCGTGTATCGCCTCGATCTTCCCCAATCCCGACGATAGAGGGAGATGAAGCGAAACAAAAAAAAACCGAAAAATCAAATCCCATCGTTCCCGGGTGGCCGTAACAACGAGCGATCTAGTCATCCGTGAATCGCCCGCGAAATTCCTGATATTCCGCGGCCGTATCGTGGAAACTCAAACATGGCGGTACGCATTAAAAGCAACGAGCGGAACGGTGTGGGGATGGGTGAATGGGGACGGGTAGAGCTGGCAACGAGAATAAGGGCTAGGGGGGAAAAGCCGAAGCCTGGTGGATAGAAATAAAGGCGGGCCCGTGCGATTTCTTCTTTTTCTCGTTACGGTTCCTCCTCTTGCTGCTTCTTCGTTACCGCGAGGAATACGGGACGACGACGACGATGGGGCTTGGCTCTCCCTCCCTCTCTCTCTCTCTCTCTCTCTCTTTCTCTCAGTCGTCCTTTGGTGGATGTTATGTGGGTCGTTCCATCTCATCTCGGCTAGCTACCTCCTCCCCTTGGTTCCCCTGACTCCCCTTCCGCCGTGTTTCCCCTGGCAGAGTCCTCTCTTTCAGCCCCCTCCCCGGGTTCTCTTCCGTTCCGTTTCGTTCCGAGGCTCTGGCTTGCGAGCCCAACTTGCGTCAATATTTGACTCAAACACGTTAAAACAATACCCAGGCCCCGGAGTAGAGAGTCGTTTCAACGTGCTTCTCAGAATTTTATCTCGCGTCAGAAAACGCCTAACGACTTCCCGCCGCGGAGAATTTCGGGCTTGTGGAAGGGAGTTTGCGAAGACCCGGCGGAAAACGGTGCGGAACGCTCCGAAAGCGACCATGCCAGAGGATGAGGACCTCTCTCTCTTTTTTTTCTTGTCCTTTTTTTCGTCTTCTTCTTCTTCTACTTCTTCTTCTTTTTCCCAGAGACCTCTCTCCTCCCTTTTTAGGTCCCCGTGTCTCTTCCGCGCTGTCTCCTCTCGCGGCTTCAGCTCGTCCTTCCTCTTTAATTTCATATTTATCTTCCCTCGTTTCATACCGGCGACCAAGTGGCACGCGCGTTCTCTTTCTCCTTCTCTTTCTTTCGTTCTACCCCCCGGTCCACCAGGACTCTTCATTATGCCAGGGTTCGGCGGTAAATAGAAGCGAAAAAGGCAAGCCGCGCGCCGCGCCACGCCGCCGAGGATCGATCGGTGGATTGTTTGATTAATTCATTTCTTGCGCTGGCCGAGGAAAGCACCGCGCCGCGCCGTGCCGCGCCGGTGTAATGTAGTTTGATTGTTGTTCGAGGAGACGGATGATCACCTCAAGCCCACCGAACTTCCCGCAAACGATCCCTGTCCCGAATGTACCTCCGCACTTTCGAACTGTTCCACCAAGATCCTTTTTTTAAGGGTTTGGGAGAAAATTTCATCACGTACACCTCAGATGGGGGTAGTGTGGGGCTCACCGTTCAGTTGGTCGGAGGCGGCATACCCACTAAAAACCTAACCACACCCGGGACGGCTAATGAGGCGCCCCTCTACAAATTCTGTCCCAATTGTCGATGAGATGCGTGGACCCGTTATTCACATTTCTCTCGCATCTCATCGAATTGGGTCACACCCACACCTGTTCTTGGGTAAAAAAAATATTCATGTGACGTTTCTAAAGAATTAGTATTTATAGCTCTTCTAGTCTAATCAGCCGTTGATGATGTTGCACGTTGACGTTCACGTTCAATGTCCTCTTTAGTGCGTATAACAAAATTAATAAATTGATCAATAAGGCTCCAACTATCCCGACCAGTCAGGATTGTGTCCTGGAAACCGTCAACCGTTAGTATCACTTTGTCTTTCCATTCAGTTGTTTGCGTTGCGAGGTCCAATGCGGACAGAGAAACAAGGTACATTATTTTATTCATAAGTGTCACAAAAGTCTGACCTGTAAATGTCCCAGATCTATCCCCACTAGTGCGGGGTATATATATACGGGGTATACGACTCTGATATATCGGTGAGCCCCCCCATTTCAGTATCTCCCACTTCTCTATTTTCCATTATTTTTCGATAGGGTTTCGATCACCATATTTGTGGCATTTTTCCAAGAAAAATCATAGAAAATACGATACAATTCCGATGATATTTACTTGTGTAATGGACAATTAATGTTTCGGGCGCAAGCAAGGACAGTCTCCAGCAAGCCTTTGAAATGTGCCGACGACTGCGACTCTCTACGTCTCTTTCTTTCCCATACGCTATCCTTCGCGCCCGAAACTTTAATTGTTTATTACGCAAGTAAATATTATCGGAATTATATTATATTTGATATGATTGTAATTAGAAAGACACTACAAATATGGTCATCAAAGTCCCATAAAAATATAATGAAAAATAAAGAAGTTGTAAATTTGGATTAGTTATGTTTACATTTCTCGGCGACCGAGGCCTCTCGAGCTCGGCTGTCCTTTTCTACGTTCGGCAAAAGCTAAAGAATACTGTCCCTGGCGCACAAATGTCCCTCGACAGACCCGTGCTGGGGACTTATATGGATAAAATACTACATGTTCAGGATCATCCCGAATACCCGGACACCTCCGCTTTGCCGATCCGACGCACAGTGGGCAATTCGGACGAAATTTGTTGAAAAATCAAAGAATTTTCAATAGAAATGAGATAGAGGGAAAAATAGTGAGATTAACCTTGATAAAATTCGTTAAACTTGTACAATTTCAAGAAAATTGAAGTAGTAATGACAGCGAAACGACAAGCGATGACGCGATGTGAAGTGCTTCATGTTTCGTAAGTAACTGAAAACGTTAAAATATTTCATTATTATTACTTTTATTGTGTTCCATTTATAAAAATACGATATACCTTCAAACTAATGTGTTATCAAATCATTTCAATGAAAAAATAATTTCATTAGTTTTTTGTCACGAAAATAGATTTTTTGCAAAATCCTAATGTCGTAAACTAATTTTGAAACCAAATTTGAAATCAGCATTAAAAAATCTACGAGAAATGATGTATATCATGTATTAAAAAAAAATTTCCACGCGTGGTACTGAAAAACCTCAATTTTATCGAAATTGTACAAGTCTTTACGAATTTTATCAAGGTTAAAAAACGTTCCTACCATAACCTCCCTATTTCTTCCATATTCTACAAAGTTTCTTTGATTTTGAAACTTTCGTCCGAATTGCCCACTGTGCGACGTAGGTATGAACCAAAAACTCCATGGCCCGTAAGTTAAGTTCAGCTGACCAAATTTTCTCTTTTTCCATAGTAATGGTCGTAGCAACAAGGAACGTGTCCAGGTAGACTCGGATGTCCTATTCTGCCATTGATTAGTCCAAGATCGACAACTAGCTCTTTCTAGTTTCTCTTAACGCATGATCAGATTCTCTGTCTTCCATTCAGTCGAGTCCTCGTCATCGGAATAATTAATTTTATATTCTTGAGAAATTATATATAATTTATTGCGAAAAATAAGATAATTTTCCAGTGGTAAATGACCGGTAATAACGCATAGCGCTTTGTGACCGGCAGTGCGATAGCTAAAATGCGACTCTACGTAAACCTAATTGTTGTATTCTTTTTAATTTATTTTTATTCCGAGAAAACTTCAATGCTATAGAAGCCCAAATCGGGCTTGTATAACAAATTATTGGGGAAATAATATTATAATAGAAGTTGTGATGCAAGGACTTGAGACCGCCTATATTAGGAGGTATTCGAGGGAGTTCACCCATAACTCGGGTGGCTCGTTCGGTAACTCTGTCGACGCGATCAAAATAATTATGTTGTTTGTTTCATGTAACACCAAGGTATTCGGCGTTAGCAGCCAACGGAACCTCCGTATCCAGAATAGTAACGGAAAACTCAGGAGGAAACCATTTCCGATTGAAGATGACGAATTTAGTTTTCTGTAGGGCAAGTTCTAAACCCATAGAGAATAGCCGTGGCCCAATCTTCTCATTGATATTCTTTTCTAGTTTACATTTAATATTATATAGACTACGTCCTGCTGTGAAAATTGCAATATCATCTGCGTAGGCGATAGCGTTCCTCCAAGATCCTGGCTAAACCCATTACTTCCGTTTCGATCAGAGCAGGAGCATCACTTCGATTTTTCGAGGAAAGTACAATCCCCTCCGCAGAAAACTTCCTTACCGGAACGGTGAACTCTCGTAGGTGTGCACACCTAACCCAAATCAACAAACTTTTGTATCTACAGCACGTTTTGAGAACACTTCAAGTCCACCAAAGTTCTCGGAAACGATCCCTATGATGAATGATTTTTGCCAATTAATATCTACTCTTGCATAAAAGAATGTGTCAATCTCGTAAGTTCAAATGAAATTAAATGAAATGTTGAAGGAAACAGTTATACGCTTGAACCCCTTTCATTTTCTTGGGGGATTCGATTTTAGTCCGTTACATCTCCTGCGATTATTCACTCGTGATGGCGGATCGTTCCAACCGATCCCAGGGTCGATAAAAAAAGAACGAAAGTGAAATGACCGGACTGCAGATGAACGGTTTTGTTTGAGAGCAAATATTCCAGCAGTTTTTTTGTAAATGATAACTTGAAGCATATCGTACCGTCAGTCTTGAAAGAGTTAATGTGTGTGCCGAAGTTATTACGCGAAATGTTTTCACGGAAGTGTGCCTCTGTGTAGCCACAGTCAACAATCATGCGGGGGAGAGAAAAAATGGCATTCTGCTTTCGAGAAAAAACAAATTCATTTCACTTTGTAACCGGGTAACGCGTGTACCATATTTCCACATCACTATCAGAAGCATGTTTCGCCGAAAAATTTTGTTTTATTTGCGGTTATGTTTCGGAAAGGACGATAACCTACCCCCCCCCCCGGAATATGTCGATTCCCCGTGAAAAGCTAGGTTAAACGCGTTCGGGGTCGCATCACATGATTTTGCCCGGCAAATGGTCCACGAACACGTAACTTACATATTATACATCTATTGATTCCGTTCAAGAAGTGTTTAAACGTTTCGAACAATTGTCGATGTTTAAGTCACGATAGATTCGAAAAAACAAACAGTACAACCAGAAGAGCCAAGACTCGATTCAAAGCTTACAACCTCTACTCTCGCACAGCATTATTAATTTTCCTCTAAGATAATTTTACATGATGCGGCAGGTGTAAAATCGCAAACCTATTTTTCCTAATAGATGGTAATAATTCAAACTTATTTGAATCCATTAAAAAATGTTTTGGAAATGAAACCACCACAGATTTAAAGATTGAAGCCTCCTTCTTCCCCGTTTAGTTTTCGTTCCATGAAACAGTAAAAGAAGATCGTGCACCAATTTCTGAGGTATCGTTGAAAGAGAAGCATAATTTATTTATTTAAAAATTGTCGAGCACAGGTAATAATCGTATGATCCTCTTGGTCGTATGAGACTCGAATAAACATCTTGGACAATCGAATTCCTTGCTCGTTTACGTGAAAGAGGGCGTGAATTCTGAAGACCATGAATGGGTCGCGAGGAGATTTCGCAAAACTGACTGCTCGAGGGTGAAACCATAAAGATCGTCCCGGCAGAAGAGACGCGAGAATATGGGTTTCATTGTGGCCATAGAAAAGCAGTATTCCACTAGTCTGCGACGGAAGAAGAAGGGGCAACACACCGGTCAGTAGTCGTCATTCTTCGGGGCCATTTCTTGGGCATCGCAGCGGCATTTAGGCAGTTTACCAGGTCGTTTCGCCGTCTGAATGGCCGTGTAACGTATTGCAAACATTTTACCGTTGGCCGAGGCGCGCGGCAAACAAGAACGGAGAGGGGACAATTCCGACTGGTAGGACATTGTGCCTAATGTTTGGACATGTGTTCCGCTCCGGTCACGCCTTTTGTTATCATATTCTATGCATGTTTGCCCGCTTAAAATGTTGTTTTAGCGCTTGCGCCACGCCGCACGGTGTCATCCCCGCTGTGTGTCTCGCCCTTCGAACGACTGACACGCGTTCCCGTCAATGGAGATCCAACAGCGTCTTATTCTTCCGAACAGGGGGTGGGAAACCTGTTGCGGGGCACCATAGGGGGTGGGTCTCGCGTCCTTCAAAATTTCTCTTCCGAACCTCTCTCCCAGATTTTTTTATCACACTCTATATACACGGTACACCCCTCCTGTGACACGGCACTTCGAATTTTAGAAAATTCGCGAAGTTGTAGGGATATTAAAAACAGAATTCTGTAATAATATCTCAGATGTAAAATACATTCCGAATATAGGAAGCGTCTGACAACGTGTTCTTCTTCCGAACAGGGCGTTGGAAACCTGTTGCAGGCCACCATAGGGGGTGTTGTGTCTAGCGCAAAACCAAAGAACAGGAGTGGTTTTGCGAATGGTAATGCGAAAAGTTGTTCGCGCATTCTCCGCTAGCCTCTGGCGATGTTGAGGCGAAGGGTCTAACTGAGGCAGGGATACATGACAAGTCTTGTAGTCGTGTTTCAGCATAACGAATCAAGTATTCCCTGTTAGTATTCGGGGGGAGAGGGGACCGAGTCCCTCACTACCCCCTTCAGACGTCATCTAAGGAGGGACTGTGCGTAAATGTATTTCCTCACAGCCCTTAAAAGGAAAAAAGGGGGGTGCGTCTCGCGTCCTTGAAAATTTCACTTCCGAACCTTCCTCCCAGATTTTTTTATCACACTCTATATACACGGTATACCTGTCCTGTGACACGGCACTTGGAATTTCCGAAAATTCCGCGAAGTTGTAGGGATATTAAAAACAGAATTCCGCAATAATATCTCAGATGTAAAATACATTTCGAAAATGGGAAGCGTCTGATTCGAAAAAACGGAGGAAGAATACAGGGTCAGCAGACGAGAAGTGTGGGAGAGGCTCTATCTATGCCGAAAGGTCAATTAACAGTTGGACCGATCGGCCTGTATCACTTCGCAATTTTGATTAAAGTGTGCAACACGAGCTGGCAAATATATACGCGAGCCGCGGAGGAGGTGAGAGGGGTTGTAATTCCGCTGTGAAAACAAAAATCGGTAAAAAACGTAAAGGGCTGGAAAGCGGGAAAGCCGGGGCTGGGAGAGGGGTTTGGTGTGACGGGCTATAATCTTGCTGTCGTCGAAATCCTTTGTTGTTTTTCGTGTTTGCCGTTATTTGTTGATGGTGAAATACGAGCTATTAATAAAAATCTGAAACATTTTTTACCTCGATTGATTCGAAGTGCGCGCCGGAAAGCCGGCTTGTGCAAACTCGTGTCGTCCAAGGAACACCTATGTTCAGTGACGAACGATTCGCGCGCGTGCACACTGCGTGTATTCTTTTTTTTTTTGTTTTTTGATCGACGATTTAATTACGTCTGAAGTACGTATAAAAATGCTTTCACGAGTGATACGAAGGCGGAGGGAGGGGGCTCGTGGATATCGATAAATATTTGGTGCATTTTTTTTTCGTAGTCAATTCCGTCCGGCAGAACACTGGAAAAATGCTTGATACATATTTGCGAGCTGCTCGTTTTTCTGTGATAGCCTATTTACCAAATACGCGTACAAGCGAGTGCAAATTTTCCCGGCAAAAAATTGGCTGCGCCGTGAAAAACAGAGTGTCTGTTGACACGGAGTCGGGCCCAGGCGAACTTTTTTCCCGCTGTTTGTGTGCCACGCGTGTGGTACTAAGCAGGACCGATGGATATCAAATAACAGCTCGGAGACGCACCGAGAGATTCAGGAGGATCTAGGTAACGTCTCGGTGGCCAAAAAGATATGTAAAACATGCTTCAATGCGCATTCAATAAATTGGCTTTCAAGTTTGATAAACAAAGATTGTTTTGCCAATAAATGCTAGACATGGCCAGTCATTAAAATTGCCTCACAATTATTGTTACAGAGTCCCATGGAAATCACCGACACAAATTTCCCCGTCACGGTTTTCACCGACTTCAGCTTTCACCGACAATAACTTTGGCCGACAACGCCTTCAACTGAAAACGAATTTAATCGACAACGATTTTCACCGACAACAAATCTAATATCGTTGACGGTCAAACTCTTTGTCGATCTAATTTTTTGTCGGGGAAACTTGTGTCGGTGATTTCCATGGGACCCATTGTAATCATAATCCTATCGGTACAGGACCTGTCCACACGATTTAACAACCCTCATTCACGTGGGTAATTTTTTTATACGAATTTGAAATAGGTTCCCGGGTACCATTGACAAAAATCGGAAAAGACACTGCTTCAAATCCATTGAAAACTATGTTCATACTATGTCAAAATGTCCAAATAAATTATTTTTTGAAAAAAAATTCAAAAAATTCATTAGGAAATTAATTACAAGCGAATGTGTGAACGAAAATTTTGAAGATGAAATAGTACATCAGTTCATAGCGTAACTTGTTTACGTTGTGTTACGAACAAAAGACGTTTGTAAGAAATAATCTTTTCAGAAAAAGATGGCTAAGGGTTGACTAATTGTAATTCATCTTCAAAAATTTTGTAAGGCTTATACGCAGTATAGTAATTAACCTGAAATGAAACCATTCCATTTTATTGGTTTCCCTAACCTTTAGAAGAGCGTAATAAAAAACACCTCAAAACACTTTGGGGGTTTGATTTCCGTTGTATTAGTAACATAGTATATTTGGATATTATGTAAATTTTAATTGATGTCGCTTGCAATAAGCAAAGAAATTTAAAAAAATATGTAGCAAGAACTGTTCTAGAGCCGAATACGCGGATATCCACTTGTAGAAATATGAGATTTGACTACGGTTATTGAATAATAAGTAAAAGAATTTTGATATTACATACATTACAGATACGATTAAATAAATAAAAATTAATGTCCTAATAATCATTGACAATTATTGACAAGAAGGTAATACCCTCCTGCCGGTCTCGCTGATTTTTTAATATATTATCCAGTTTATCATTCCGAATAATACTGTAAATATTTTACTCGCCGGTAGTTGTTTATAAAAAAAATTCTTGAAAAAAAAAGTTAATCTACTTTTTACATAGTTTAAAGACACGTTTCACATTTTCTCATCGGCAATTAAAGTGTGTAAATTTTCCCACAGTAAAATGAGTGTATTTACGAATTCTGATATCAGGTATAGCTTGACAGGTTTAGAGGTGCACGCTCAGGCACACTCAGAGTTTATGATAGGTCCATGTTATTGAATTGGAAGTCGGTAATAAAATAATTTTCCAGCCCTGAAGAAGTATGATTGAAGAATGTTTAGTTCAGAGCGAAAGTCCTACTTTTAGCTAGTTGCGGTAGGCATTGCAGAGAAAGAGTGTATGCGTGTTGAGGAGGCGAATGTTACAAGAGTTTAAAACAAAGTTTCAGATTTGGAAGAACTGAACTGAGAATTCATCTACTGAAAACCAGCCAGAGTTGAGCAGAATTACAGTTCAATTACTCCAGAATTATAATTACAAAGTAATTGAATTACATGGTAATTCAGTTATATAATTAATTAGTTTATCGATCGTAATTTATCGTAATTCAGTTATATTGTAATTTATACTTCAGATCATCATTCAATTAAATTACAATCTAATTCGTAATTGCAATGGAGTACAATTATAGAATACATTGTAATTGAGTTATGAAAAATAAAGTAATAGGCAAAAAGAGGTTGAAAAATCCATGTGAAGGTTTCAAAGAGAAGAAATTTATTATTTATAAAACTAGCTGCACGTGACGTGCCTACGGCACACCTTCAATTATATTGTATTTCAATTACAGATTTGATTAAAATACTTAGAATTGAATTAGCACAACTCTGAAACCAACAATAAAACAAAATTTTGTTTATAAATATCGTTTTTCAATGTTTAAATAAATTACTATATTTATAATAATATCATGTTCAGATTGCTTTCAATGTAAATGAAAACACCCACTTTGTTTCATGTCTTTATCATAAATAGAAGAAAAGTTATTTAATTCTGTCGGAAAAACAAGCATTTCGTGAGACTGTGCGTCGTGTGGATGAGAGTTAAGAATATTCACAAATCGAATAATTCTAAGCTAAAAAATTTAAGTCCGACCGAACGACCGGTTTCCAGCAGATTCTGTGTCAGAAACACGCAATCAATTTACCTATCGACTGTAACGACACGTCCGGGTAAAATGGAACGCCCTTCGAATGAAGGATCGGCCTGAATCCTGCCCGATCGATTAGCCAATTGAAAACGAATTTTCGTAAACACGACCATTTTTCAGGGTAGCTGGAGCTATGGGTCAGCGTGGCTGTCATAAATCATTCGATCGGGACGCATCCCTTAACGTTCCACGCCCCGACAATAAACTGGGGACATTGCACGTGTAATCAAAGGTTGGCTTGGTCGTTGTGCGGCCTTAATGCCATTTCCTGGGGGCGTGTAGGGTGGCGTCATAGTATTCCTCAGGGTCTGAGAAATAGACAGCCCCGACAAATTGGCTGGGAAAGACTCTATAACTGTCCAATCCCGGACTTCAAATAGAAATACTATTACAATGTCGTCAAGGTTGATAATAATTATCAGATAGAAAGTTGATCTTCAAGGTCCCCTGTATGCTCCCACTTTACATTCTCACCACGCTTTTTACACACACTTACATTACACACGCTTATATTATTAGCTTGCCGTGTTGTTTGTTGTATGCATCAAATCTTGTAATGAACTGGAGCTTAGAACTGGATGACAACGCAATATTAAAAAAAAATTTTTAACCTCTGCGTTTAGGAGATAAAAAAATTTCAGCAGAATATCTCAGCGAGAATCGAACCCGAGCCTTACTAAATACTCGGTGGTAGTACGACCGGTATAACACTATATCTTGCGTTCTGTTTACAAAAGAATGAAAAGATATATAAAAAAACTTTTTAAAAACAACGCTTATATCAGAGTGCACTAAAAATGAGAAAATCATTTTTTTAGATATTAGTAACTATAAATAAAAGCGTGGAGCGCTAAAACTATAATAACGTAATCTTCGTGGGCGCTCCACGCTTTTATTTATAGTCACTAATCACTAATATTACTCAACTATTGATTAACACTGAGAGATTCACAGACATCAGATTCAAGACACTGTGGATCTTCGCGCGAGATAAAATAGTTTACAAATTCCAAAGAGATGTGTTCGATGAAAAAGTGGTGCAGTGGTTGGGTCCGACAGGATCGTGGCAGGATCATATGTAGCAGTCCCGAAGAAACAAACTGGTGAATGGGCATCCTGGCTGAATGCTTGTTCTTTCAACAGGTCCGTCCAACGTTCTCACAATCGATCATCGAACCCGGACGCAACACTCCGCCCTTCATCGAAGCCTACTTTCCATTCGATTCTCGTTTAGGCCCGACGTGAAAATAAAAAAAAAGGTCCAACCCGGTCGGCGCAACGAGCCGGTGCCAGGAGCCATTGAACGGCACGCCAAAAGAATTCACGAAAAAGGCACAACATGAATTTCACGGCGATTCTGCGCAGCACAATGAGACTCCGGATCCGGACGTTTTGACTTTTGTCCGGTCTTTAACCAGGTCTTTTTCCTTCGCTGTCCCGGCTCTTCGCCTCTTCAATCCCAAACCGGACGTTTGCTACTCTGGATTCGAGCCCTTCTCCTATTCCTTTACTCTTCCCACCCTCCCTTGCGAACCCTGAAGAATACCATTATCCATTCATTCGTCGTCGGGACAAGTAATTGGATCTTTTGATGACTTTAAAATTTCACCGAAAATCCTTCTTCATCATTACTACTACAAACCGTCCGGATACTGGAAATATTAACACCTACAGTTTCTCCAGCTTCTTCGCATACATTCATGTATCTATACGCGAATTATCCAAAACGTACTCGTGCAATCCATTAAGATGATCGTGTCTCCGAAAATTCCTCCAAACTCCTTCCTTGAAATTCCTCCACACTTGTCATTAACACGTTATGTTTCTTTGATATATTTATTTTTATTTTCTAATAGAAATCTTGTTAAAACCATGTAAATAATGTCTCTACAATAAATGAAATCTTATTTATTTTACCTAATATTTCCCAAGGTGATTCGGAAAGTAGCTTATTAATAAAACTGTAGGTCCCGTCGCGTCGCGAAGTAACCTTAGCAAAGAGTTAAGAGCGACGAAAATAAATAGAAAAAAAGAAATCTATTATCTTTATATTAATCCATGCATGAAAAACTTAAATTCATTCCATATGCAAAAAATCTTCAAATAGATCGGTACCCAAATAAATCTGTCCTCAAAGGGTTAATGGCGTTCTGGGTTTCCGAGACTCAGAATTTAGTTTTAGAGTTGATTCAAAATTTACCCGGGATTCAGGCGAAGCCTGCGTGTCCAGCAGAAAACCGTAACAACGAGCTCACGCTCGTACATCAGCGTGCGATTGATTAGCAGCTTCATGAATCACGTGGCAACGTTAATGCCGCTGATAATGGAGAAACAATTTGTACCTGCGAGCAGCGTGTATCCCCGAGCGACCGAGCACACCCAGGGGGTGCAAAATGGTCGACAACAAAGTGTCCTGCGGGGTTGATCGATGCTCTCGAACGGCCATGTAAAGGAACCTCGCTCTCTAATCCTACCGCGATAGAAATCTATGCCTATAAGATCGTTTGTACGTTCGCGTCCCTGGCTAGGTTACCGTTTGGTTTCACCCTAAAGTTCTCGTGGCGGCGCGCGGCAAGGGAAGGAAAAGGGACCGCCTGCCTCGCAGCATGGATTGGATTGGATCGGCTTAACACTGATTTAAGCCAATCAGCAAACAGCCAGTCACCAGTCTCGAACCTCAACATTGATCTCGTTAGCTCTTTACAAGTTCAACGTTGCGTCCCCCACCCGAGGAAAGAACCGGTCACGCATAATTCGCTGCGCGATCTTTCTTTTTTTAACAAATTGCCTTCCATTCACTCGGCTCTCCTCGACCGCGAATCCTGCTACCGAATTCTGTTGGAAATCGTCCTTTTAGAGGGAACTATTCGATCTTCAGGTCCAAGGAAGATTCAGTCGCGATGTGGAAAATGATCTAGACCAAACATGAATGATGTTAGTGTAAGCAGAAGCCTGAAGTTTTAAAATCAGATCCAAATGTTCATGAAAGTACAAACTCCATGGAGATTCAGTCGCGGCGTAGAAAATGATCTAGAGCAAAAATGAACGACTATTCATGAGGTATTTTCCCCTCATCCGTAAAAAAGAGCAGAAATGAACGTTGTTAGTGAAGGTAGAAGCCTGAAACTTTAAAATGAGACCAGGATGATCATGGAAGTGCAAAGTCCATGCAAGATCCAGTCGCGTCGTGGAAAGCTTCGAAATGAGAATGATCATTTATCTTTTTTGGTAAAACTATTTGAGCGCACGCGATCCAAAGAGGAGAAGAAGAAGAAGAAGAAAATTTGGAGTAGGAGCTAGGAGCTGCGGAGGAATCGCGGGCGGCGTAACGATACGGCTAAACATACTTCCATAAAGTCGCACACATAGTGCAACGGAGTTCATACAGCGCGGCGTGGAACGAGCTGGATGTTAGTATTTTAAGCCTATTTAAGTGTGTTTGTCGTATAATATTGACATCGTACACACAAGCAAAGATAGCACCGCGTGCACACACTCGCACACGCACGAGCCAATCCTCTTTCTCCCTCGGTCTAGTCCGTGGTTCCTCGTCCTCTTTCGCACCTTTGCTCACCCCCTTCGGCTATCTCGCTCTTTCTTTCCATTTTCTCCTTTTCTCTCCTCTCTCTCTCTCTCTCTCTTCCTCTCTCCTCCCTCTTCCGCGCGCTGGTCCTCTTCACCCCTTTTTTCCGGAGGTGTAGACGCGCACACGTAAGAAAACACACGCACAAATGAGAGGAGAGGAGCCGAGGGGAAGCGAGTGAATCAAATCGCGGTGTGTGCTCGGCAAACGACGCCCCCGCGTCGCGACGCCTTCTTCTTTCACCCCCGCAAGCTCGCGGGTACAGAAACGACGGGTATTCCACAGCGACACACACACACACACTCTCTCTCTCTTCCTCTATCCAGAACCCTGCTACCGTTGCGTCGAGATTAGCTACGATCGATTCCGTCTTTCGATGTCTCTATGAGAGCAAACACTGCTCTCTTAGGCTCCCGAACAACTCCTCGAGGTCCTCACAATGATGCGAATCTCTATGCAAAAACCAGTAACCACACGTTTCGTTTCTTATTTGAACATGTCGATAGGTTGCAAATAATTCTTCATGTTTCATGAGTAAGAAAGACCTAAAAGAAGTTTCAACTTATTAGTAAAGTTGATCCATCGCCTTAACCCTTCGCTGCATAATGTATCATATCTGATACAGTTAACAAATGTGGTACATAGTAAACTAATAACGTGTTTTCTTACTATGTTTATTTTTCTGAAAATGTTGTTTTAATTCTTTTCAATATTTTTCCCTTAAATGGAACAAAAAAGTTGACCTTCATTCAAATTTCCATCCCAATGAAAAAAATCATGCAGTGAAGGGTTAAGTCTCGAATATTTGCCACAGTCTATCCGCCAAATTAACTAACCCAGTCCCAGTGTTTCCCGGGCGAGATTCCGGCGGAGCGACGCGACGCGAATTGCCACCCCCGTAGCGGCTCGAGCAAAAGACTCCCATAAAAAAGAAAGGGAATAGTGTAAACGTTTGCACAGTTCTTCGTCGGCAGAGGCTGCGGGGTGAGTGCAAAATACGTTGCGTCTATAAACATAATTTATCGTAATCGATTCCCGGGGTTCCGGGGGGCTCTCGTGCCACGGTCAGAGTCCCGCTGCGCCGGTGGTATGTTCCATGGTGTTACATAATTGTTTGCCTCGCAGCATGGGACGGGCACGCCCCACCTGGCGCTAGGGGTCCCCCATTCATTCCACGGGCCGTAAGACCGTGACAAGGGCGAAGCCTCGCCGTTTGGCCCCGTTACTTCGGCCCCGTAATTTGTCACGATTACCAGGAGATTACTGGTGTCGCTGACAGCCTTTTGGCTACCGTTTGCCAGCCAGACTCCGGCCTGCTCCTCCCTCGAGATCTTCCTGATCTTCGCCTTAGATTAAAAGCTGCCACGCCATTCACCGTCGACTTCCGGCCAAGAATATTCGGATACGCTCTACGGTATGAATGCCATTATCATCCTGAAAATATTCGCTAAGTAAGCACAACATTCCATAACACCAGGTCTACAAATGATGATCTATATTTATAGACATAATGAACATACTTCTATCCACATTTATAGCCATTTTCTAATAGTTTGACTGGGGGTTTATGCTTTTATGAGAAAAAGGAGTGCAACTGGAAACAGTAGAAGAATTTGAGAATGTTCGTCCACTATTTTCAACTTGCTGGCAAATCCATAAATTCTATGTCTACGCTACAAATGAGTATTCTACATTTATGGAGGTAATGAAAATATTTCTATTCACATTTATAGCCATTTTCTGATAGCTGAACTGAGGGTTTATGCTTTTATGAGAAAAAGGAGTGCAACTGGAAATAATGGGAAAAATTGGGAATTATCAACTTGCTGAAAAATCCATAAATAGTAGGTCTATGCTACAAATGAGTATTTCTACATTTATGGAGATAATGAAAATAATTCTTTCCACATTTATAGCCATTTTTTCATATCTAGACTAGGGTATTATGCTTTTACGAGAAAAAGGAGTACAACTGGAAATAGTGGAAGAATTTTGGAATGTGCATCTACTATTTTCAACGTGACAATTGGTTGCAGATCGTCACGCATGGTCTTTTTCCTTACACACAAAGATTTATGCTATAATAACAATGAATCCAATGTAATCGAGGCAGCATAAACGGAACGGTACATCCTTAGTCCAATTCTATCGTGTGTACAAACCTGTTGACTAACTCGAGAGTCAGTCTCTGTCAATGTTTTTGCAAACGATTACGAAATAATCCGGCAGGCATTGTATACATATGAAGTCGGGGCGCGCGAACGCGAGCACGGGCCTGCGCTCGTTCGCCTGTGTGTTCGAAGAATGCAAATGATAATCTCGGAGCGACGATTCCGTTAAGGTGCATCAACACCTCGAACGTTGGTATACGTCATTAATTAAATGGAAGAGTCGATGGAGTAGCGCGCAGTGGTTAGAGGCTGTAGACAATCTCCAAATATTTGCGAGGCCAAATATCTTACCTAAACATCGGAGTGACACGGTAGTTTCTAACCATCACTCTCATCTCTTGCGTGTAACTGCTTTCTGAAGTGTCGGGCTTCGCGCACGGAAACAACGCTGACATTGAAACGAAACAATACTTCTGTTACAGCTGCATTAAAAAGCCATGCTCAAAAATACAATTGACTCTTTTATTGAGAATAAACACGTTTTGTGGAACGATTCGAACGATTCTCTGTGGCTCTCCTAACCTGTTTAACAGTAGGAATTGGTTAAGCTAAAAAATATCTATCTGATATCTCTGTACATCTCTATCCCTATTCATTAACAAATTATTCTTATCTACTTTGTTAGAGAAAAACTTGTTTTTCTTTTTAACTTGCGTAACTTATTTCTTTTTAATTGTAGATTATTTTGCAGAATATTCCATATGAGTGTTTTTTTAAGTCTAAATTTTCCAATTCCACCTTTAGATACACATTCGCTACATTTTTCCGATTAAAATGATACCAAACACGATGCAGTTCAAATTTTCCCTGATTGTTTAATCCACGATTTAGTGGAAAATAAATCTGAATCGGCCGGTTCAGGCAATCGGATAACGCGTCATTTGCCGCGGCACAGTGAGGCAACGTGTATCGTTTGCCTCGCCAGCGCCCGAAAATTTTCTCGGCCAGCTCAGGAATTTTTTTATGGTAAAAGCCCCGCCCGTCCTCTGGTAAGATTCCTTCCCTCCAGGAGCCTAAGGGGAGTGTAGTTTTTCTATCTACCTAAAATGTAGAAAAAAACGTGAAAAGGTCGCGAAACATCGGTATATTTGACAATAACGAAATCAGCCGTTTACTCGCGACCGAACATTTTGATCGCTGAGCGAAGAGCCTACGCGTGCCTCAAGATAGCCTTCGTTGCCTCGGCCCAAACGCTAGGGTAGGGGGAGGGGCAGACTAATCTCAATCTGGTATTTTACTAAAAATTCGTAAAAAAAATTATTCCTACCCACTATCATAATAAATATATTTTTTCTAATCATTTTTTAATTAATTTCGTTAAATCTCGTTGTCTAAAACTTAAATCTCTATCTCTATCCAAGACCACCTTGGCGACTGGAAATTCAATTACTATAATAATCAACCAGGATTTGTTATTGCCCGTGGACAAAGTCGCGGGTACAGCTAGTCAGAAATATAATTGTATTTTTCTGCAGACATAGTCTACTTGTAACAATTAGAAGATTTAAATTTTATATATTTTACTATTTCGAGCTGATTATAATTATTAAGAAGTGAGTGTCTATGGGGTCCTATAGTCGCTTTTTCTTGCAAATTTAAATTTATTTTCATTTAAAGTTACACGAATTATTAAGGTAACGGTCCCATGATATTATCTGCACGAATAGAGAATACATTTTTGAACTGCACTTAGAATTGCACACTACAATAATTTTTCAGCAGCCAATGTACGTCCGACGTGTTGATAAGAATTAAGCAGCTGCGCAGCTGCAGATGTTTTAGCAGCAACATTGAACAAACAGGTTTGAATAAAATTGATTCATGAATGTGCTATTATTCTCGGTCACGATCACTCTCGGTTATTAAAAGCAATACTATTTGGCGAAGCTGTAAATGGCAAATCATTTTCGAAAAACCGGTTCTCCTCGGGATTTTTCGGGAAAAAGCCGAAGCTCTTCATCGAGACTCACACGTGGCTAGGTCGTAAAACAGTTTTATGGTGTTCCATGTGAACGGAGCATAGTCATAAAACCACAAACCCTTCCTAATATACTACCGGGTGGTCCTCGGAAGAAACCGCAGGTCCTTTCCAATTTCAATTGAATGTAGCCGGTCATTAACCGGTTGTTAGGGTTGTTTACCCTCGCGGCCACGGAAAATTAGCATAGTGTGCGACGATCATCCACACCGAATTCAACGTAAACACGTGTTCGATACTATAAACACGTTTGTACGTGTAAATAATTCTGATTTAACTACCCCTGGAGAATTTTTCAAACCGGAAAATATATTTCACGCACCGAAATTCATTATAATAAAGTTCGTACAAATAATATTTATTTTCTGCAAAGAGAGATTACGTTAATTGTCGATCCGATATCGATATATGTATCTAACAGTCCAGAAAATTATGGATTATTGTGAATTGAATATGAAGACAGAACCGCGCCGAATGTAAATATTTCGAGGCACGTAAGCAACACAACCCGAAAATTAAATTGCATATTACTGAAATAATTAAACTCTCTGTTTGCGTTACACTCGGGCACGCGTCAAAAATTCCGGGAACCCGTCGCGTCACGGCGTTTATTATTAAAAACAAAAAAAAAAGAAAAATACATCGCAGCGAACGGAATTATCCTGTTCCGATATAAATATTGTATAAATTTGACGGCACATTAAGCGGGTTTAACGTTTTCATTCGCTGGAAATTCGTTCTGCTCCGTGTCGCTAATGAATTGCCGTAGACAACGTGTGGTCGAAATCATTTTTCTGTTCAGAACTTCAATATCGTATGCAACCAATTCGGCATTTATAATCTCATAACGTCCCGTGCAATTGTGAAGTTACTGACGAATGAAGTGAAAAAATCAACACAGTTAGTTGCCGCGAGTAATTCTCTTAATTGATACACTACTTTCGAAATCTATTACACGAGGATATATCTCTAATTTTTAAACAATATTTTTTCAGAAAGGTTGACTGGGGACCCGGATAGTCTATACATACAAGGAGGTTCAAAAATTGCGAGAGTACTCCAGAAACGCAGTTAGGTTCGCTAACCCGGATAGTCCTGCTATGACACGAACGTTTGCAGAATTTCGCTGACATAAACAGAGAGTTGATCTCTGGCAGGGTGTGAAACGATGGAGGTTTAGGAGACAACGGAACAGGGGCTGAAGTGACGAGCGTGTCGCGTCTCGGTTTTTCTGGGTCGAGGCTGGCCCGTGGCAACTGTAGGCTGGCAAACATGATCGCCGCCAAAAGCAAACGCGACACTTTGATCAGGGCCGGCTGGAAGCAACGGAAGTGGCGCGTGCATTAAGCTCTTCCGCGAAGCAAACGGGATTGGGGGGGTGCGGCGAGGGGGTCGCGTGTGTCCGCGGGTCACCCGGTATCTGGCTGGTTATAATGTATGGCCTAGTCAGGTTCGGCACGGTCCAGTAGGGGGGGTTCGGTTGACAAATCATTAACTATGCATCGAACCGGCCTGCAAATACTCGTTACTAGTGCTTCTCCGTACTAGCCCACCCTCGGCCTCGTTCCTCCACCTCCACCACCTCCTCCACCCCCTGATCCCCTCTGTGTCGCCCTCTCGCACCGTGCGACCCTATCTCTCTATGCTTGGGACCCCTCCAACCCCCGACACTCCTTGCCACCCTCCCCGCGAACCGACAAACGCGGCACCATCAACGTACCTTCTGTCAATAGACCAACCTAGCCATACCTAAATACATCGGTAATCATTATGCAGCATTATAACATCGACTGCGCTCGAACCCCTTCCTGCGACTCTTCCAATGTTTTCCGGATCACCGCGGGGAACCAGCTAGAGAATCTCTTCTTTCTCAAGTGCATCGACGGTACCGCACTAACGGTTCACTGGACAGGTCACCTGAATCGAGTGAGTCGATAAGAAACAGCTAAATTTTGTTGTTCGACGCCTCGTTTTTGAAAGACGTCGAGTTCGAAGAGACGTCGGGTACGCGAGCTTCGCAGAACGTTCAAACCTGAAGAGTTCTACTCGAGAACCAAGCGTCAAGTGAAAGAATTGTATTCCTCGTTTGATACATTTTTCGGAATCTGAACATCTTACAGGTCTGTCAGACCGCGCTTCTGCAATCACGGGCGAGACCTCTACGGGATCAACATTACTTCCCAGAGAAGTCGAGCGAATCCCGGGTCAAAGTTGCGCACAACAACTTCTCCTAGGTCAGTTCCGGTTTTCCATGCCGAAAATCCCATAGAACAGTGATTAAAAGATTCCGCGTGCGGTAAGTTTCGCGAAGACGAAGCTTATCGAGCTCGTGCGACAGTAAGCATGGCGACGTAAGAAAGAACAGGAGGGAGAGAGAGAGAGGTAGAGAGAGCGAGGCAGACAGCAGAGCCCTGTGGGTTGCATGTAAAGGGAAAAGCGGTCCGTGTCGGGGAGGCAGAGAGAAGGAAAGAGAAGGAGACAGAGTACATGCCGCAGGATGGTTGGTATACAGTGGCGCGTATAGTCCGCTGGTCGATGGTGCGGCCCGTAACGCCCAGCTACTGCGCAACCAATGCGCGAGTCCACCATGTTTAATGCTGCGAATTCGCTCACCCTCCGAGGTTGTTCGCCCTCGTCCCTTCAGCCCTCCTCGCCCAGCATGCTGGTACCGACCCTAACCTCCGTCTGCTCGTCCTCCTATCCCCTCCGTCCTGCCCTTTCTGCCCTTCCTTCGTTCCTTCGTTCGCAGGCTATGCAACGGATCGCATCTCTCTCTCTCTCTCTACCTCTCCTCTCTTCAGGTTCCATCGCTGTCGAACCAGTGGCCCCGCATTGCTTCTGCGAGCCTCCTCTCCTCAGCGATCCACTCGGGCGCCACATAACGGACAACAAATTCCCATGTACAAGCGGCTGGAAACCGCATCCAGCCATCCACCGCCCCTATTCTCTCTCTTCATCCCCCCAGGTTTTCTCTCTACCCTCTTCTTCCCGTTGTCCCTCGTTCCATCCCCCAACCCTCCCCCTTTCAACAGGATCAACTCTGTCCCTTTTTCTCTCTCCCGCCGCGCGTTTTGTCTCTTCTATCTCGTCCTTTTCGTTCACCGCTTTCTCTCGGCAAACCTTCTCCCTTCTACTCACCCTCCTCCTCCTCCTCCTCCTGCTCCTCCTCGCCCCTCGTTCGCCACCCCCGTTTTCCCAACCCGACTCTCTATCCGTTCTCCAGCTTTGTTTGTACCCCGATCCTCTGCCTGGAGTCGATCGCGAACCGGCGAACGGGGGCTGTTTTTAACGTGTTTTTCACGAGGTTCAATTATGCTGCTCTCCCGACCAGCCGGAATTGTAGCCAATCATTAGCGAGATGAAAGGTCCTCGGGGGTGCGCGCCCCGGAGCTTCTCGCGGACGCCGATTAATTGCTGACGAGGGGGATGATGTTGTTGGTAGGACGGACGTGTGTCTCTTTCGAGGTTCGGTAATTGGTAGACGGGATTTAATCGAAGGCAGAATCGCCACAGGGATCCAGGTGTGACCGAGAGAGAGTGACCGGCGCTCTCTTTTCTAGATTACGTTTAGACACTCCGAGGAACGCGATTCCTGTCGCTGAATCTCTTCGATAAACTATTTAACATTCGCTTTCGAAATTTCAAGGCATTTTGATCGGCGACTCGCAAGCGGAATCTAAAAACTCGAGTAAGATTCCGTCAGCGGAGGAAAATCGCTCGAGGGACTCAAAGAAGGTTGGTGCACGTTCAGATGTGGAGGTGCGGGGGCGAGAGCGGTCTGTTAGAAGGGAGGATGCGCGAGTATAATAAAGGGTAAACAGAACGTCTCTCCCACCCCACGTCGGATCTCCTCCGTCGGCTGGCCCAGCGGGCACGAAAGGTCCTTTACGATTTTGTGAGATTTTCAGTTAATTTTCTGGTTCCTCTTATGGAGCACTCCATCAACCATCCCCTTCTCCAGTCCTTCCTGGGAGGCTATCTCTCGTCCACCATTCGGATTCTCGGCCTGGAGCCCTTCCCTTTTCGTAAGAGTTTTCAACCCTTCCAACGAGGCAGCCTGGTATAATATTCAATTACATAGCTGCAAGTAAAGTCAAACAAACCCACGGGGCTGCAAATCTCTCTGGCCTCCTCTCTCTCTCGCTCTCTTCCGCTCCGTTCCTCTCGTCTTCCGCCTCGATCTTTCTCCCTCCTCCTTTTCCGTTCCTCTTCCTCTCTCTCTCTCTCTCTCTCTCTCTCGCTCTCTCTCGCTCTTTACTCTCTCATCTCGTTCTATCGCTCTGGCCCCTTCCAGGGTTGGTCGAGACTCTCCTGGAGCCGGATGGGTGTATACACCCACCCCGTGTATACATATAACGTTGCGTTACTCCACGTTACTTTGCCGTAGCGTTCGTGCAGTTTGCAGAGACGCCTAGCCATGGTAACGAAGAGAGTGCAAATTCCTGTTTGGAAAAGACGAGACTATAGCCCCCGTTATTCACCCAGGGCGGCCGAGCGTGCTCCAAAAGAAACACGATGCCCTCTCTCCCCCGTGTACACGTTTCATGAATTTAACCCGACCTTAACTGCACCTGGAATGCGGCTCGCCACACGCGATACGACCCGCCAAACAGTCGCCGATTTAGCAAAGGATCTCTCTCTCTCTCTCTCTCTCTCTCTCTCTCTCTCTTTCTCTCTGTACCCCCAACCGTACTCTTCGCCCTCAAGTATATTAATCACTCAGACCCCGACACACTCCTCCTGTCCTTCGGAACTTTAATCTCTTCGAAGTTAAATAGGATTCATTAGGGGATTTACTGATGGTCCTCCTCATAGCGTTTTTACTAGTCATGTACAGTTTGACCCTTTCTGCTTGGCTAATACCGATGACTCCATAGAAGTTGTACCGAAATCTGCAGCAACTTTTGAGTTAGATTATGATTATCTATTAAGAGAATAGACTAGTTGGGGGATTGATGTCTTCCTCATTCTTAGAATTTGTGTATCGCTTGGTCTTTCCAAGTTGGGTGATGCTGATGACTCCACAGCAGTTGTGCTGAAATCTCCAGCAACTTTCGAATATGCAGTTTGGTGCCTACTTATTTAACTGTTCTAAGTCATTAAGAGATTTTTACAATTCGTGTACTGGTTAGCCCTCAACAAGTTGGAAGCTGCTGGCTATTTTATAGCAGTTGAGTTGAATTTTGTATTATGTATTTTAGTGACTACTTATTTAGTTCTTTAAGGAATTATAAGATTAATTAGTGGATTGACTGATGGTCCTTTTCACAGAATTCTTGCTATTTGTGTACTGTTTGACCCTCGGAAGTTTGATTACTAAATTTCGATTGAACAATTATTTTACTATTATTATTCTCAGAGGTGTTCCAAGACGAACTGTTCAGTCGAAACGGTGTTTGAAAAGGATGAAAGGCAAGTAAATTAACATAATTTCGCAGAGAGGGTCGTTCATCCCCGGAGCCTATACTTCTATAATTAAAGTGGTTGACTCTGCAAGGTGTCAGAGCCAATCGACTGACTGGAACTCTTTCGACGAACTTCGAGTAGGTTCGATTTTCGAGTAGGTTTTCGAAATTGTACATCTTGTATTGATCATGCTATCAGCCTATATTCGCGAAGTGATTTCGCTGGCGCCATCTGTAGAGATTGTCCGGAGTGAGGGAAATCTCAAGGGTTCTAATACAATCGGTTCACCTTGGGATATTCGCTTCCGGCGAGAGATATTACGTCGAATTTCCGAACAAACAAAGAGAACGGCAAATTGTTTAACGTGATACGCAACGGAAAGCATCTGTGTATCTCGCTGAAAAATAGGACGCTATTCTACGTCGTAGCGCAAGTAAAACTGAAGTTAAAACGTAGTCCACCATGTTCCATGGAGTTCCTCCTAGTGCACGGTTGAAACCAAGGGAAACCCTTTGTTAATAATAATAATTGTCTGATATCGGAAGCATGTTTTCAGGAAATAGTGTTGCGGGCTTCGACTCAACTATAAATCATCTAGTCACCTATTTCGGGAGATATGTAGGACGAGCTATTATAGGACAAATAACTATTCTCGGTGGAAAAAATCCTACGCATCAGATGCCCATGCAGTCCACCATCGCGGCGCCCCGTATTCACCTTACGATGATACAAAAACTTTAAAAAATTGTGGGAAGCGATCCGCAGTATTTCGCAGTTGTTTTTTGTCAGAATCTCTTTTGTATATCTTGAACTTATTACAAAAAAAGTTTTAAGACTGAACTTATTCTGGCCTGTTAGAAAATTTTTAGTTATACAATGTCTAAAAATTATTATAAAATACTTTACTAACGAACTTCGTGAACATTAATGTAAACATTTATTTATGTTAATATAGAAAATCGTGCATACAAGCTTAAAGATTCTTATTTATCGCTATCACGCAATTATTTTTGTAACGAATATAAATGTACGATTTCGCCGTATTACGGTTCTAAGTTTTCACGTATTGATTTGTATGCTTATATCGATGTTATATGAATTATAAGGTCAGTGAACATTTCCAAAGAAGTATATATGTATGTATGAATGTTATATTTATTTTCTGACATGACTTTGTTCCACCTAAAATGGCCATTCGTCCCGCTGCGCGCTGTGGCGGCCGGTTAGGCGATTAGACAACGTCGGAGTAACGGCAATAAAGGCTCCCGATGGGATTATGACTTCGCGTGTCGAGCTCATTAAAATGTCAGGACGGTAGGACAACGTTACGGGTGTAGAAGGACAGCACGACGCCCACTTTAGGAGAATTATCGACGATGATGAGCAGACAATGAGACCAACTCGGCCGGAAACGCTGGCATAATGGGCTACGCTTGTCCTGCTCGGTTGAACCCTTTACGATTCACGCTCGCAACTACCCCCTTTGACGTACAACTGACGAGTCGAGGCGAATTAAATATGAATAAGCGGAGCGCCGTGCGACCAACCGATTCTCATAGTTCGCCCACTTTTACCGGACAAATTACATTTCACTTGCGGGCGCAACGAGTTTACCAAGGGCTGAACCGGCGTTAGCTGCTCGTTGAACCTTCACGATGATCAACTGGCCCAATTGGAAGTTAGATCTATCCAAAAGTAACAGTCTTCTTCTTAACCCTTCGCTGCATAGTGATCGCATCATACCTGATACAGTTAACGAGAATTTGATATATAGTCAACTAAGAATGTGTTTTCATATTATGTTTATTTATATATCTGAAAATGTTGTTTTAAATTTTGTTTAATAGAAAGTGATACGATTATTTCCATTCTCCCTATCGCCTATTTCAGCCTATTTCAGCCTAATTTTCAGTGGGACCTACTGTTTATCACGGTGGGTTCTGAACCACCTTTTTCCAACAACACGTGAAAAGCACCCGGGGGTCACTTCTCGGGTTTTTACCAGGCGGTCACCCATTCAAGCCCATTCCACGTTCCACATTGTTTAACTTCGGTGATCGAATGAGAACCGGTGCTTTCAACGGGACCACGATTATTGGTAAATATTGTTTAATATTTTTCTCTTATTGCCAAACGACAACACAATGCATTTAAGGGTTTATTGGACATATTAATAATTAGGAGCTATATCTTCTAATTATATATATATATATATATATATTCATTGCTAAAATTCATTAAAAAATTATTCCTATCTACTTTATTAGCGAGAAATGATTCTTTTTTAAACGTGTGGAACTTATTTGTGAGTGACTTCATTCTAAAAGTTAGGCCTAAGCTACGCAAAATCAGCTGACCCTAACCCAGAATCTGAAAGTGGTCGATCGTAAAAATTGGAAATTCCACGTCCATCTAGTCTGAAGATGATCCGCGCATTTGCTAATCAAAAGAAGCAGCCTCCAGGCGTTAATGGCAAGAAGGAATTTCTACGAAAGCGATCAATCAGCTAGCTCGGGATTACAGGCGAGAGCAACCGGAAGAAAAGTTGCACCGGTTAGGGGGAGGGTGGTTTCTTCGTCCGGTTCCTTCGTTCCTCCGAAGAACTCTTGGTTCTCGGGGAACACGGACCGGCCACGCTTAATTCCAGCTAATTAATAAACTTTTACCATCTCCTTGTTTGTACCCTGCCGACGCACCCCCGGAACCCTCCTCCACGAAACGTTCGAATTCATCTCCTAACCAGTTCGTCTCAAAGGGTGGCTTTACTGTTCGTTCACTTGCGGCCCTTTTCCACCCTCGCCCTCTCTACGCCGCGGACTCGCGTCCTCTCTCTCTCTCTCTCTTCCTCTTTTAACGTCACCCTTTCGAGACCGGGTTTAACCGGCTTCAAAGACACCGTACAATCATCCGCCTTCCGCTAGACGAAGTTCAAAGACCGGATCTTCCATCTCCCGCCTACCTCGAACCGGGTTTTTTCTCCTCGAATGGAAAACCGTTTCCGCGTCGCAGAGTTTCCTCAACGGGTTTCTCGAACTCCTGTTTTCCGGATTACCTCGGGGACAGATATTACCTAGATTGACGTTCAGTCGCGATTAAATCCTCCTGATTTATTACCAGCCTATCTTCGTGCAATGTAAAAGTTGCACATATCAATCGCCAGACGTTGGAACTGACGAAAAAAATTGTTTCTCGAATATTTAACCCTTTAAATGCACGATACTTTGCATATAACGCATTTGCAAGGCGCACATGACAATCGCAAATAAGTTCCACACGTTAAAAAATACATTTCTTCCTAATAAAGTAGATAGGAATAATTTTTTAATGAATTTTAGTAATGAATATATATATATAATTAGGAGATATATCTCCTAATCTCATTAATATGTCCAATTAACCCTAAAATGCATTGTGTTGCCGTTTGGTATTTGGCATTTAAGGGTTAATATTAAAATTTCGTAAAAGACACTTGCGCGTTTCTACATTTTTGTAGAAGCTACCAAAATTTATAGAGTTAAATGCATTAATGATATTTAAAAACTGCGAAAAATATGTAATGAAAAAGGAACCAACCCCTGCTGGATGATAACCACTCAATACCATTTAAGTTTGACATAACAGTTTCATTACGTTGTCGAAACTAAATATTCTGGGGTTACAGTTAAGCGAAACACCCAGTACTTCTTTTTCAAAATTGCCATTTTTACCCCCGGCCATCCCCGCGCTCACTCGAATTTCCGTTCCACGTGTTGCGAAGTTTGATACGCGGAATTGCAGATACGGAAGGAGAGCTGTAGGCGGAAGCAATCTAAATTCTAATAAGCGGGGCCCACTAGTTATCCGGAATCCAGCGTTTTCAGCGTTTGGGGAAAACGATCGCGACGGCAGATTTCCGAGTAGGACGCGTGCGTCGCCGCGTTTCACTTGCGGCTTTTAATAAATGGTATAAAAACGGGATCAAATATTTAACCGGGGAAATATTTGAGCGAGTGCCTATTATTACAGGGTAGTCGCGCGGCATAGATATCCCCGACCGTGCCGCAACCCTATGGTACTCTGCGCCATCCCGTTTATGTCTGGCAAATATACCTAGTTGCTCGTTACATATATGTAGAGAGGTGTACGTGTGTCGATTTAAAGCGACACCGACGGTCAAACGAGCGAACACCTCTCTCTCTCCCCCTCTCTCTCAATCTCTCTCTCTCAAACTTTTCGCTCCCCATTTTTAATTTAAACATTCTTAACCGATCGTTCGCTATTCACTACCGGAATGCTCATTACACGGTCCAACAGACAAACATCATTTCGATTCACAATATGCGATTCTTATAGAGTTTTTCGCGTTGATTCCAGATCTGGCCTTAATTTTTTTCCTACACGCACAGTTTTTAAAAAACAACCTCCTAGAAGTTAGCCCCCCACTTGTTGAATTAAACAATTTCAACAATTGTGCTAGGTTTGTGCTATATTGTGCCCGAATATTATCACTATAATATAAAAAATATGATGAAAAATTGAGAAAAACGATTTTTTGAGTAGCCCCCCACTTTTCATTTTTTTCAACTTTTTCAATTGTGCTAATTTGTGCTAAGTTGTGCGAAGATTGTTCTCAAGTATTACGTAAAAAAAATTATAAATAAAAAAGTTATAGTAAAAAAACGTTTTCGACATCTAATTAACGTTTAAGTAAGAAATAGTTATCCAAACAGCATATAATTACATATCTGAGTTGTACTATCCTAGCACAACTCGGATATGCGATATGAACCTTGTCGGATGACCAGAATGTCGGAAAATGATATACCGTTTTAGCGCGAAGGGCCGCGTACAAGAGTAAAGTGCCCTTTATATCGTTATGCTGGGGAATTTAAAAGTTGTGTTGACTTGTGCTAGGCTAGTACAACTCAGATATACAATTATATGCTGTTTGGATAACTATTTCTTACTTAAACGTTAATTAGATGTCGAAAACGTTTTTTTACTATAACTTTTTTATTTATAATTTTTTTTAAGTAATACTTGAGAACAATCTTTGCACAACTTAGCACAAATTAGCACAATTGAAAAAGTTGAAAAAAATGAAAAGTGGGGGGCTACTCAAAAAATCGTTTTTCTCAATTTTTCATCTTATTTTTTATATTATAGTGATAATATTCGGGCACAATATTACAAAAAACAAAAAAAACCTATTTTTCAACTTTAAACAATTATTGTGATGTTATTATAATAGATATTGAATTGTCTTTTGCATACATTATGAATGTTTAAACATGTTTAAACTAGCATTAAAGACGGAGAGACACCACTTTTGCACTAAATTTCGATGACATTTTTTGATTTATCTCAGAAAATAAGGGTTCAGCGGAAAAACGAAATGTGCCACGCGATAGAGTAGACTTTTATCTTGAGAAACCACCCTGCCACGTTGCGAACGTCGACGTTTTTGCCGAACCAGAAAGCAAAATATCATCGCGGAACACGAGTCGCAGCCAGTGACGCTCACCACTAGAGCGGGCATCCACCGCGCCGACTCGTGTTCCGTGATGATATTTTGCTTTCTAGTTCGGTAAAAATGTCGTTATTCGCAACTTTACAGGGTGGTTTTTCAAGATAAAAGTTTGCTCTATCGTGTGGTGCATTTCAATTTTCCGTTGGACCCTTATTTTTTCTGATACATTAAAAAATATCAGCAAAAAACGGTGCAAAAATGGTGCCTTTCCGTCTTTAATGTTTGTTTAAACATGTTTAAACGATCATAATGTATTACTATTTCACATCACCGGATTCGGGAATGTCTAAAGAATCTTCTGATGTAAAGAAGAATACAATATCTTTTATAATAAAATCACAATAATTGTTTAAAGTTAAAAAGTAGGTTTTTTTCAGTCATGTTTTTCAACAACTGTGCGTGTAGGAAAAAATTTAAGCCAGATTCGGAATCAGCGCCAAAAGCTCTATAAGATCCACCCAACGGTTATATGAAAACATAGAAAAAGTTTAAATTTGTTGGACAGTATAATTGATAATCAATTGAGGAATCCATGAATTCAATATTTTTGAATAATATTTTATAATAATCTTTTATAGTGTTTCCCAGGATAATAGAATTCTAATAGTAATATTAATCATAATATTAAAAATGTATCGTATGTTATACCATATTACGAGCGATAGAATTAAGCAGAATTCACCAGAGACAATTCGAAATATAATCAGAATGCGATAGAGAAGCAAAGAATCCGTGGACCATATTCAACACAAAATTATAGATAGTCCAGAAGAAACAAAACCTCGACAGAACTAAGAACGCACAAGGGACGAAGGATAGACAGGGAGAACACAACGAATAATGAGATTCAGCCAAGAGAAAATAACGTAGGACTGAAATCTGACCGAAATGCAGACGACAACATTAATAGGAAACCAATTACGAAGAAGAAGACGCACCGTTCCCATGAAGATAAACCTTAGGACAAAGAATGAACGCAACTATGTATAAAAGGGACGGCTCCTCACCAGGAGCAGTTAATTCAGTTCAGAAAATCGTTCAATCAATTCAGTCATTTATTAATTAAGTCGTTTTATAGTTAGTATAGTTAGTGTAGTTCAATCGTTCGATCGATTCACCCAGTTATTCATTGAGTCTAATCAATCGTTTTATCGTTAGTGCAGTTCAATCGTTAGATGGCGAGTATACTCGCTGGATTAAAACATCATCAACTAAACGGTAATACTAACAAATAATTATTGAAATCCCAATACCACAATGTATCCGGAATTTCTTGTTAAAACATAATATTGTTTCTTTCACCATTAAATCAATTGTCAACTCAATTTAAATGCCTAACTTCGATCTTTACACTATAAATCCACAATCAATTGTTCTTGAGAGTTCCCCAATTACCCGAACCGAAGCCGGTGAATGCAGGTATGTTCGAAACTGCGTTTTATCCCTAATCTAAATCTCTTGCTGATACAAAATGAGGTAAATTACACCTGGGACGTAAAAACATATACGATTTATATACATATACGTATATCACATATACATTAGGATGAACCTTATTTTTTGACCAAAGAATTTTTTCCCAAACATCTCCCAGAATTGTGACAACTGTTGAGAAAATGATTTGGAAAATAATTATTTAAATAAAAATAAATTTTTAAAAATACCAGGTTTTTAAAAACGGACTAAAAAGTATAAAATAATTTTTCCTAGTGCCATACAGATTCCTAACCTCGTACAGATAGTCCTGAAAATTTGTGATTGTGAATTTTGAATAGCTGTGAAAATACTTGTGAG
>CM052341.1:21082640-21145699 GCA_028455595.1 Lasioglossum vierecki | reverse complement strand
TTTTAGCAGATGTCCACGTTTCATGGTCATTGGAGTCATTTTAAACTATTTTTATCAAAATGTCTGTATGTGTGTGTGTGTGTGTGTGTGTGTGTGTGTCCGTTTCTATGGTATCAAATTTTTCGTTAACGTTTTCAGAAAAAGTAACAATGGGATCAGAATGATAAATGATGCAATCGATGTGCCCCGCTGTAACTTAGAGCTGATTAGATTTTGGTCCAGTTTGGTCCAGTAGTTTTTTAGTTTTTTTCGAAAGAAGTTCACTCATCAATATAATTTATACGAGAGGTCGGAAATTTTCCACCGAAGAAACAACTTAATTCCATAAAAAAAATTTTTTTATTTTTTTTATTTAAAAAAAATTTTTTTTCATTTTTTTTGTTATTTATGCAACTAATGCTAATGTTACCGCTTAAAATAATCGAAAATTATCCCAATACAAGAGTGAATTTCATCTCTACTCTCGAGAATATATTTTCAAAGAATATCGATGAAAGTACAAAAAAGAATTTATAGTACATTCTTTGAAAAAACAATCAGTTCAAAACGAATTATTAACTGAGAATAAATTGAAAATTAATATAAAATATATGATAATTATTAATAACATTGATGTTGAAGACGGATTGGTTAATGGAGCACAAAATTTTACAATTTTTGATGAATGTTTAATGATCTCGGACCAGCATATCGAGCAAAATAATCATGAATATGCAGTGTCTGCAGACTGTTTCCTCAATGATGGTTATAACTATGCTTTAGAAACAGCCGAATGTAAAGACATCATGAAACCAGATTGTTATTTACAAGATAAACATATTAATTTATTTCACGAAATTATGAACAGAAATCTAAAAGAGCGTGGGATATAAAACTTTGCTCAAGATACTGGTTACGTTCGAGCTTTTTTGAGTAATTTACAAGAGATCCCAGAACATGAAACGAATATTCAAATAATATACACTGGTGAAGTTGGAGAAAAAGTAGTAGGTCATTGGATTTGCACGAAATCTGATAATAACGGAAATATACACATTTATGATTGTTTTAATGGTTATCATGTGAACCATGATGTAATAGATTATTTGAATGCCGTTTTTAAATATAATAAAAAATATATATTATATTTCACAGAGTACAATATCAGAACAATGAGTTTGATTGTGGATCATTTGCAATTTATTTTGCAACATTACTCTGCTATAACAAGGAATCAAGCGAGCAACGAGCATACGATATTGATTTAATGCGACGCCATATAGCAAACATTTTGATAAGTAGAAAACTATTGAATTTCCCTAAAAACATATAATCATCTGAAAGCTGTAGGAACCCGATTAGGAAAAATTCGATCGCCTGGGACCTCACACGGCCGGCAGACCGGTGAGATGGAAAGGGCTATCGGAGTTTATAAAACGCTTATCGCCTGGAATAAACAAATGACGAGTGACCCGTTGCCGGCGACCCGCAGCGGTCCACGAAGTCAGTCTTTGTACAGTGAAAGAAGGCAAAGGCGTGTTCGCTGCAGTATCCGGTGATCCGGTGAATACAGAAGCTAATATCAATTACTATTGGATTACCTTTAATTTTTAGCATTTCCTACAAAACATACACTAAATATATAATGATAATAATATACTGCGACTAACGAATCGGGAAGTTCTTTGTGTGGCTCGTAGAGAGTCACACTCAAAATAATAATAAAAATTAAGAGCTGTAGGCCCTACTAGCCATGCGTATCACTAACCCTCTCGCGAGCTCGCAAAGCGAACGAGCTACTACAGCCCCCTCCGCGAAGCTCGCGTAGCGAGCGAGCAACAACCTCTCCTAGTTTTTCAATGAATTAACTTTATTACGTTTAATGAAATAACAAAAATATGTTACTACTGGCTCATTTAAAGAATTACAAATATTCAAACAAGACTAAGTATTGTATTTTTTACAAAGTTATTGACTAAAATCAATCCATCGTACGGGTTTACGGCTTATAATTGTGTTTATCTATTAATAAACAAAGATCTATACTATACTTTCTCTTAACGAAAGTAAAATACAGGTTTTCACTATGGAAAATCTACTGTGACGCTATACTACTTTGCTGTTGGTCCTGTTAGAGCCGAAACTTTTTTGAACATTTTAACTTTTCCCTTGTCAAAGCTGAAAAAATTTGACGATTTTCCTTAGTTGACTAAGCATTTTTAAAAATAATAAATTATGAATATTAACGTTTAGTTCCTGGGGCGTTCTCAACATAGATATACATTATTCATAAAAAATATTTGGCACTTAATCTTCAGTAGGTTTCCCAGGCCATCGTTATGAAAAGACAGAATTTTTTCGGTGATAAATCTTTGAACGCTTATTGTAACGAGAATTTTTAATAATTTTAATTAATATTATCTATATTAATATTATCTATAATATTATATGTTGGACATTTAAGAATCACTGTGCATTGGTTAAAAATCGATATGACTTTCAGTTTTTAGCTCATCAACAGCTACCGAGCCATTCTGGCCCACTGTGGGCCGCACAGTGCGTCGGAAAGCCCGTTTTTTTGCACAAAATTCCATATCTTAAAAACGATAAGTGGTATAAAAAAATGTTTCAAATAGAAGTTATAGGGTATAAGGAAGAGTATATGATGATTGTATTTGTTTGATATTGTTGTAAGCTTGAGAAGCTCTACGAAGGCCACTTTTAAAATTTCATTAGGTAAAGTATATTTTGTTGATTATGTATTCTAATTGATCAACATATAAGCACCCAAAGTTAGCGTACCGTCTATAGTTGTAAAATATTTTTCCAAACTAGTGTACACCTCTTGTGTACAATCAATCACATTAAACGAATCCTGAAGTACGCAGAGAATCGTTAAACATCTGGTGTTTGGTGGACTAGAAAACCATTTCTCGAAAATCTTCGCGTACGTGGTTTCCAAGTGTCTTCCTGAATAAATCATTTTAAAAATTAAAGGAGAAAGCTCGAGCAGAAAAGTTTTTTAGAATTCAGTAAAGGATAGTCCTACGAATATTTTCTAGCAAAAATCACAAGACATGTTTTAGCTTTTTTCCAAAAAGTTTAGTTGATGTTAAAGAATTTTCGATTTCGCGTTTTAAGAAACGGATCACTTTGAATCAATAAAATACGATAAATAATATTTGTACAAACTGCAACGGAGCCAAAATAACGAGTACACACCTTGAACTAAATGATCTATCGGAATTTATTTAATTTTGCGCTATACAATACGCTGTACAAGGCTTTCCTTTCATATACGCGTACTTCAGATTATAAGTTATAACGCAAGAAACAGTGGTGTCAGATTATGACGAAAGGAACATGTTTTATGTCAATTGATGTTCAGCTTTTATCTTTTTCTGGCGATTGTTCACGAATATACAGGGAGTCCCACGCAATTCGAACAGGCTGTACCTCTTAAACGGTTGAGAATAGAGGAAAATGTTATAAGAAAAAGTTGAATGGCATCAGACGGTAAATACACTTTTTTTTTAATGGAAACTTAAATTTTTAACTGCGCCAATCGATGCAGTTTGTTGTGCTCTACATAAAAGTACAAACATATTTATGTCCTAAACTTATTCGTTAAGTAGTTATCGAAGCTAAAAGTTCACTGAATTATTTCGGTCTCCGCAAGTGTTCCGGAGTACAATGATTGTAAGCATGGAGCGTCTGCTAATACTAGTCGCTGTAAGATTAAGATTTCCATCAGTAATCATTTAGTTCCCGTGTGCGATCGTTTGTCGAATCAGAGTTTCCAAATGGTGTCATTTACGAATAGCGAATTAGTTGATATGTTCGTTTTGTTTTGCAAATGCAACCAAAATGGTACTGAGACTGCAAGGCTGCATCGAAAATCATATCCTAATCGGCAACAACCCACGCGTACGTGCTTTTCTTAACTGGAGTCCAATTTACTTATTTAAATATTCAATATTACGGAAAGGGACATAAGGAATGTGCTGCGCAAAATCAAGAAACGGATGGGAAAGTGCTTGGACTGCGATGGAGGACCATTCGAACACTTGACCGTAATAACTGAGAGAACTTTTAGAGCACAACAAACTGCATCGGTTGGTGCAGTCAAAAATGTAAGTTTCCATTTTTAAAAAAAGTGCAGTTGCATTTTTCTGATGCGCCGATGCACAAAAGTGCGTAAAATTAGTTGCGTAGTATGCACCATCTGATGCCATTCAACTTTTTCTTATAACATTATCCTCTATTCTCAACCGTTTAGTACAGCCTGTTCCATTTGTGTGGGACACTCTGTACAATATATTGTATTAATATACAGGGTGTCCCAAAATTCGTGTACTTCCCGGAAATGGGAGGTTCCTTGGATCATTTGAAGCGACATTTTCCCTTACAAAAATGACGCCAGCGGCTTTGTTTAAGAGTTATTAACAGAAAACACGGACCAATCAGAGCGCGGCTAGAGCAAACGGAGTCCGACTCAGCGACAGGTCCCGCTTAGCTTGGCGGCGCCATTGGCCGAGCCAGAATCAATCCGCTGTAGCCGCGCTCTGATTGGTCCGTGTTTTCTGTTAATAACTCCTAAACAAAGCCGCTGGCGTCATTTTTGTAAGGGAAAATGTCGCTTCAAATGATCCAAGGAACCTCCCATTTCCGGGAAGTACACGAATTTTGGGACACCCTGTATATATTATATGAATATATAATAATAATGGTGTTTTAAAAATAAACTCATGTAAACAGATAGACATTTAAAAACTATTTTTTTTATTTTTGCCCTTTTGGCCGACGCACTGTGTGCCGGGTAGAAAGTCTACAAAATTCGACGTCGAATCACGGCCGAACGATGCCGGAATTCCGCTCAGCCGCGAAACAATCACCGGGAGAGCCTTACAGAGTGCACGGGAATAAAAAGGGAGACCAAACAGTCAAGAACACACAGCTCTGGAGCGGAGCATCCATTCCGGAAAAGTGTAATCGACCGGGTAGTCTCGCTGGCATCCAGAGGAATCGAGAGGGACCGATACGGGAAAGGACCATCGGCAACGATGCCTGGCTCTATCGTGGCCGATTCAAAACAGCCTGGCAGAGAAGTTTCCCCTCCCTACAAAAAAAGAAGGTATGAAAAAAGACGAACCAGAGGGGAAAAACAAAGGAGACGCGGTTGGAAACCGAAAGCTGTACAAAGCACGCGATTTCGAATCCTCCAATAGGTACACCAGAGTGGTAGCAACGTGCAGTGCTGTGCAAAACAGTGTTTGAGATAGGAGTATTTAAATAGAAATAAATTTTAAAAAAATACCACGTTTTTAAAAACGGACTAGAAAGTTTAAAATAACTTTTCGTAGTCCCATACAGATCCCTAACCTCGTACAGATATTTAATTTGTCCAGACCAGGACCCGAAACGTTAGGGAAGAAAAAGTTTAAATTGCAAAATTTCTAAGTCAATCGTTATTAATTGATCGAAACTGTGCGCCGAAAACAGCAAAAAATTAAATATCCAACATTTAGGATCGACATAACGGATTATTTCTTGTACAGATAGTCTTAAGAAATTGTGATTGTGAATCATTAATAGCTATGAAAATACTTGTAAGATTTAACACGAAACACGTGGGACGCAAGATGCATCAATTATATCTATCGCATGCGTGGTAAAATAAATACTGTTTACTGTTGTACTGTTTCAAGTAACATTTGAAATGTTTATTTCTCGAAATTTTGGCCAGGTCTAGCAAGGTGCACCAGAGAAAGACGTGGACAGGTACACGCCCACCAAATACGAAAGGAACAGAAAGTGTGAACTGGTGAGAAAGAGAGAAGGGAGGGAGTGAGTAAACGATTTCGTTTCTCGTTCTCACCCTTTTCTTTTTCTGCTGCAAAAGCGGTAGCAACCCGGAGCGATTCCTCGATAAGTGATCTCGCCGTATTACCTAGATTACCATCGACGCTGAACCGCCGGCATCCAGCGGGCTCAATGGTCAGGCTCGGTCAATATATTCGCGGTAGATGGAGGAAAGGCTGCGAGGGGTAGCTCTCGCAAGGGGTTGCACGATGCAGGATCGCGGGGGAGACAGGAAACGGAGCTAACGGAGGAGAAGCAGAGTGAAAGAGAGAGAGAGAGAGAGAGGGGGGGGGGGAGGGGGAGAGGGAGAGAGAGAGAGAGAGAGAGAGAGAGGGAGGGAGGGAGAGGGAGAGGAGGTGAGTGAGAGAGAAAGAGGCTGCACGATCGAGGGGGAGTGGCGCAAACATTTGCCTGCCGCCCGGTAAATTAAAAGCACACAGAGAGGAGAGAATAGAAACGAGAGGAGAGTGAGTAAGTGAATGAACGAACGAGTGAGGGATCGTAGGTGGCCATCGCTTTCTCCTCCACCTTTCTCTCCTTGTCCCCGCACCCCGCAACCCCCGCGTCCCCAGCCCGAATCTCGGCCCGACCACTTCGACAGACACACTCCTCTGTGTGTATACCGCGCCGCAACAAACTCAACGTTCGATGGAAAAATTGTTCGATTAGAACGGACCTGGTCAGCCAGAGGCCTTTGCTACAGTCACACATCTACAGTCTCGGCAGAAAGATGGCACTGCATTGGTTTCGTAGTGGGAATGATGAGGTGTCAGACGAAGAGGGCACATTGGACGAATTATTAGAAGAAAATCTAAGTTTTAATTTTAAATTTAACCACCAACTGTCTGCGTCACAGACGCGCATTTATGCCTTTTTTCCCTCGATACCATTTCGATCCGCACCCGGCCCGAGTTTTCTCATTATACTTCATTAAAGTTGCACACGCACGCCGCTGCAGGAAACACTGGCGCGAGAGCCGGGCACGCTGGGCTTTTTCATTTGCCGCCTCGTTACAACGCCCGGTAACGACAAACAACATTGTTTTTCAAAGCTTGTTGAAAGTAATTTGCAACGGCCCGCGGTGTAACGGAGAACCGCAACCGGTGACCTATCATGTATTACTGCAGCTCGCGGTTTTTTTTTACCAGGCTTATATCAGCTTGCCGAGTTGTCGTTGTCGTTGTCATTGTTGTTGTATGCGTCAAATCTTGAAATTAAATTTTAAACCACTTCCCGATGAGCTAGAGACCTGAAATTTTCTACTTAGCTCAGAACTGGATGACAACGCAATATTAAAAAAAAATTTTAAAGACTGGATTTAGGATTTAAACAATATTTTTAAATTTTCGCCTTCGCCCCTCGTAGTACGCCATCGCGTGCAGCGATCCCCACTCTGCGCGCTCCCTACTCCACTACGCATTCCCACTCCGACTCCGACCCCGCTCCACTGGCTCACTTCACACCGAAGGAGCTCAGTTTACTTACACAGTAGGTTTGAATTAGGTTGGGCGAAGGGGGGGGGGGGGGCGAAAAGGACCGACGATTCTGCTCGGTGAGCGGGCCTTACTACATACGCTCAGTAGTAAAGACTAAAATGTAAAAAATAAAAAAATATAAAAAACTTTTGAGAAAACACGCTTATATTAGAATGTACTAAAAAGCAGGAAATAATATTTTTAGATATTAATGACTATAATTAAAAGCGTGAAGCGCTCACGAAGATTACATTAATATAGTTTAGCGCTCCACGCTTTTATTTGTAGTCACTAATATCGAAAAATATTATTTTTATGCATGCATACCATGTCATGTGTTTCACCATTGTATATATTTTTATTGATTTATACGTTATACATATTTTTATCGATTTGTGAAATGCGTGTTTAGTTAACAAATCTGCATGACGTTTTAGATTTATTAAAAATAAACTTGACAGTCAGTTTCCAATGAGAAAGGAATGAATAAACACGTATTACGCTGTTTTGAGTCTCCTCCTTACAATTTCAAAAATAAAACGCCATGCACATTTGTTAAAAAAACACGCATTTCACAAATCAATAAAAATATACATAACGTATAAATCAATAAAAATATATACAATAGCCAGACGTGGCATGCTTGCATACGGCAAACATTCAAACGGTAAACATTCTTACAGTTTTTAAAAAATTTTTCTATAGATTTTTTTATTTATTTCGTTTCTCTTTTACTTATTACGAAGTGTACGACAATTCAACCCGACATTGCCAATGAGAAGTAGATAATAATTCTTTTATATAATCCTAACTGATTATTTATTTACCAAATACGATCGGATATGAGTCCGTGTTCTTCGTTGTCCATGGTGAGCTACCGAAAAGTAATAGAATGAAGAATAGATAAATATCTTTCGTCAATCTATTCATCAGTGAATGTTAATTGATAAATGCTATCAGCTTTCGTTCGAATATTATCGGGGAACGGCACGGCGCGGCGTGCGGTGTCTTTAGTAGGCGCGTGAAAGTGGGGAAAAGGAGTCACCGTTAGCGGATGGTGTGGGGTGGGTGAATAGGGGATGTAGGTGCTTGGTGTTGGAGGACGCGAGCGCGCAGAGACGATGGTAGTGGCGGTTGACGGTGGTCGACGGTGGTTGACGGTGGTGGTGTATGCCGCGACAAATATTTACCTGTCAACACAGAGAGGCTCGCACTACCAACCCGCTCCATCCCTTCGCCGCAAACGACATGCATATCCAAGCGAACGTTTGATGGCCGAACGAGAGAACGAGAGAAAGAGAGGGCGTTCGTCGCGAAGGGAGCCAAACGAATCATAAAAGCGACCGATTGAGAGACAAAGCGGGATGAGGAAGCCAATGACACGCGATAAGAACCGAGAACTTGATTTTCGCGCGATCATCCCGCGTGCACTACCAACGCGACCGCTCGTCGGGGGTAGATCGAACGACTTGTACACTGTTCCTCGCGACCCACAGCCCGTTCAATCAGTCCTATTCCCTTGGAGGGACCGCTCCGAAACATTCTGGATAACGTGGAACGACTAACAAAAACAAAACAAACAACCTCGCACTAATCATATGGAAAATCTATCCCGGTAAAATCAGGTGGATTTTTCATATGTTGTAGCTTATTATGATCTACTGAACAAAAGATGTAATGGGCCCAAAGTTTGATGATGGACAGTTATCGAGTTATAATAAGTGAAACATGAGAAATTAGAGCTGCCGAATACTCAAATTTCGGGAAGTATATTTACTTTACACGCTTGCTGCACTTCTACTCCCACCACCTCCACTCCTTCGATCTTTACACGGACCACGAACAGAGGGTTTGGAGTGAAAAAATGCTAAGGGAGTAACGAACCGTGGGGTCCTCATCTCTGCTGTGACACGCAAAGATTTTTGTGAATGATTTTTGTTCACAGACCTTCTCAAGGTCATACAAAATTCAAAAGTAACGACACCACCTAACAGATTTTGTGAAACCCTACTATTTTTGTTTGAAACATTTTACCAAAAATACTTCCCGAAATTTGAGTATTCGGCAGCTCGAATTTCTCATATTTCACTGATTATAACTGGATAACTGTCCATTATTGAGCTTTGTGCCCATTACATCTTTTCTTCAGTAGATCATAAGCTACAACATATGAAAAATCCAACTGATTTTACCGGGATAGATTTTCCATATGATTAGTACGGGGTTGTTTGTTTCGTTCACTCTGGGACACTCTGTATAAGGAATATATAGTTGAAGAAAGTTTACGTTGACTCGTGTACGTGCAGTAAAAAGATTCGACCTTGTCTTGTTGGATCTGACAGTACATTAAATTTTGCAAATATTACAAAAATTAGTCAAATAAATCTACTTTCGATACATTTCCTTAGGGACTGGACCAATATTTTTATTAGATTATTTCCAGTAAGAAAAGTTAGCTCTAGTGAACATTTTCGTTTCAAGATTATCTGGTTATATCAAAAGTAGATCCAGTTCCATATCTTCAGTAGGTTGAAGAAAAATTTTTTGGAAGTTCGAAACCGCGAACAACCCCTCAAGAACGGCAGTCCAGCAGGCCACGGTGACCCGTGTGTTCTCGGTGGGAAAAACATGTCGCCAAAGGCAGGATGGTGCGTCGCGTGCCCTGGACTCCTCAACGGGGTCCTCGAAGGGTTAATTAAGAAGTTCCCCGGTCGGGGATCAGTCAACATCAACAGACATCATACTTGGAGCCGCAGACGCGGAGCGAAACGAACGCGGAACAGAGCGGTGCACCGGAACACCCGGGGAAAAAGGAATCAGGAGGGAGTGAAATGGAACGCAATCGAGTCTTTGTTGCGCTTTTACCTGGGAGCCCGACTAGGCCCGCCGCTGTCTGCCCGTGTTTGTCCCGCGCAAACTTTGTTTTTACAAATAGAACCACATGTTCCTCCGTTCACCCTCTAACCCGCCATTCTCTTTCACCTTCCTCCCCTCCCCCTCCCCCATACACATACACCTTTTCGCATGCACTCCCTCTCCCTCCTCTCCGTCGGTTTTGCTCTTCCCCTTCTCTTTCCACCCTTCTCTCTATCTCTATTCTCCAGCGAGCCCGTCTTTGTCCCACTCTCATCTTCGCGCCTCCTCTTTCGCTCCTCTTCCTAGACCCACACCAACCACCCACCCTTCCCTGCGCACACACGCGACAGGTGGTAAAGTATAACAAAAAGGCAACTTCATTCAAACGGTTTGCGTTGGATTCGCTTTGCACCTCTCGGAATTTCTTTGGAAAGCTGCACCCCCATACACCCCACGGCCAACCCCTTCTCTCTCTCTCTCCTCGTTTCCCCTCCTACCCGTCAAATATTAGTTCGCGACAGGCTTTTGTGGCCGGTGGATCTATATCAGCGACCAGAGTGGGGGTACCACTTCGATTCTTCTTTTCTTCCCTTTTCCGATCGTAATTGGAACACCCCGTTCACCTGAATCCTGTTGCTGCCTACCAGACACACCGCGGGCATGCTTTTTACCATGTAGAACGGAACTTTTATGCGAAGTAGAGATTGTTTGCATTATTCGCGTCTCACAGGAGCTATAGAAAGATTTGGGGGAAAAGATCATTTCCTACGCTTTTAAAATGATCCCTATCTTTCAGCGTTTGTTTTGAAGTGTATTTTTATTTATTGCTATACTTTGTTACCTCTCGAGCCGTGAGGAATAACTGAAGAATCTTCTTCTTTGATTTACAGTTTTATGTTGCATCACTGATGGATTTTGTTTCGCTTTTTTTTTAAGACACTGAAGAATCTGTCGAGTTTCGACTGAAGCATTCACGGAAAACCAGGCTTTTGACCACACGCGCGTTCAACTACTAGAAGGCTGTTAATTAATATTTATGAGTGACTGTGCGCTCGCGCGCATTTCTGCGCACAACTTGTTCATCGAGTGCCAATTGTCAGCGGCGTACACTTAAATTGCTCATCGAATATTCATGCGTTAAGCAGTCACCGGAATGCAGTTCTACTCTATACCTAAACACGAATGGAAAAACTCGGAGGAATATTCGAACTATTTGTGTGTCGACGAGCCGCCATTTGGAAATTTAAATGTTACAAACGCAGATGTATCTAATTTGAAATTAGCTGATGTCTATTCGTGTTGACGATAACACAAAAGGGGAATAGGTAGATAGAATATAACAGAGAAAGTAACAATTATAAAAATCGGCTGACTTTTCCATGAGCCTCTGTGTACCGGACGCTTGACTATAACATTCTGAAACGTGTAATTAATTTATACAATCCTATGAACAATTCGTTGTATAAGATAAGAATCATTTTTAAATACGAACAGTAGGGTGGACCTTCGTCACACTTGGTGAAAATTATTTTGCAGATTTTTTTGTGGGACAACCCTTAGAATGTTGCTACTGGACGAAAAAATAATCTGTGCAAAATTTGAAATTGATCGAATAACGGGAAATGGTGCCAAGACGACTTTGAAAATTTTTTAACTTTGTAACTCTGTTTTCTTCACTGCAGTACATGGTTAGCATATATATTTATACAGGGTGTCCCAAAATTCGTGTACTTCCCGGAAATGGGAGGTTCCTTCGGTCATTTGAAGCGACATTTTCCTTTACAAAAATGACGCCAGCGGTTTTGTTTAGGAGTTATCAACAAAAAACACAGACCAATCAGAGCGCGGCTAGAACAAACGGAGTCCGACTCAGCGACAGGTCCCGCTTAGCGTGGCGACGCCATTGGCCAAGCCAGAATCAATCCGCTGTAGCCGTGTGTGTGTGGATTAAACATTGTAAAAAAATTAAAAGTTGTTAACGACCCTGTTGAGCGTGGTATTAAACTTATTCAGGACTATGATCGGTTATTATCAAAAAATGAAGTGGAGAAACAATATATTTTGGAAATTATTTCTGAAAATACGAAAGAATTTCCAAATGTATCGAAACAATCATTAAGAGATACAGGGGATCTTTTTTTATTGCTATAAAAATACGTTTAATAATATTTTGTATTAGTAGTGTGTAATAGTATTTTGTACTGTATTATATGAATAATGTATAAGTATCTACATACAGGGTGTCCCAAAATTCGTGTACTTCCCGGAAATGGGGGGTTCCTTGGGTCATTTGAAAAGACATTTTCCTTTACAAAAATGACGTCGGCGGCTTTGTTTAGAAGTTATTACGGAAAAACACGGACCAATCAGAGCGCGGCTACAGCGGTTTGATTCTGGCTCGGCCAATGGCGCCGCCACGCTAAGCCGGACCTGTCGCTGAGTCGGACTCCGTTCGCTATAGCCGCACTCTGATTGGTCCGTGTTTTTCGTTAATAACTCCTCAATAAATCTGCCGACGTCATTTTTGTAAAGGAAAATGTCGCTTCAAATGACCCAAGGAACCTCCCATTTCCGGGAAGTACACGAATTTTGGGACACCCTGTATAAACATATATGCTAACCATGTACTGCAGTGAAGAAAACCAAGTTACAAAGTCAAAAAATTTTCAAAGTCGTCTTGGCACCATTTCCCGTTATTCGATCAATTTCAAATTTTGCACAGATTATTTTTTCATCCGGTGGCAACATTCTAAGGGTTGTTATGTATCTTGCCGACACTTAGTCAACACGTGTTTTCATTATTGACTTAAAATATCATATTTTTACACTAAGCAAGTAAGTTGTGTTACTATAATTAATAATCAAAAATTAAAATAGGTAGTAAATTTTCTTGGTTTTCAATAAATTCTTTAACATAGAAAATATAATTCATGTTTCTTACAGACGCAATTTATATTTTCTGGAAAATGGTCCCAAGAAGGACCGAAGCGTCGAAAATTAATATAAATTTGTAAAACAGCTTAGTTAGTAACATAGGATCGAACCTGTGCGCCGTAAACTAATTAAAACTTATTCTAAGGGTTGTCTCACAAAAAGTTCATAGTCGAAAAATAAAGTCCACCCCAAGTGTGTAAGGAAATTACAGTTCGTTCTGTTATTGTTATTATCATTGAAGGATCTATGTGAAAAGTCCTGGACTAGACTAAAATGTAAAGTGACTAAGTATGCATTGAGGAGGCATAAGATTTGTATGTGTTCATTATGAAAATTCATTTTACTCAATGTTTGTTTCTCTCACGTTTTCATTTTGCATAAAGATCCATGGTTCGTCGCTAAGACGAGAGACTATGGTTCTTTGGTTTTTGATTCAAATTTTAGGTGGTGGTCAGCAGTCCTTTTCTTTTTTCCATTCGAGACAGAGGATGGACTGTGAAATTCGGACGGTCCCGTACAACGTTGAGAGAAGGTAGAAGATGTATACTAATTGAAGGGCCGGTTAGGAGCAAGACAGTAGCAAGTCTCCTGATTAACACCTCCGCCGGACCACACACAGCCTTTCGGGTTCTGAAGAATTTCCATGCCTATTTTTGTTTATCGAAAGAGGCGAATCTCTCTGGTCCCCGTTGTGTACACGCGTATAATAATGATACGACCTTTTTCAACAGGATCATTGTTCTCTATTGTTCTTGCGACGAGCCGCGATTATTCGAACGAAGGAAGACCTAACACGAGCCCTTTTCTGCTTGGTGCCCTAAAGGGTCTTTCATTCAGAAGCGTTATTTTAAATTAGAAAATTTTACGATTAACAATTCTTTACAATTTTATCAACCGCATGTTGAAGAGTGACGGCTCTGAACTTCGCAAATAAAATATACATAGTTAATTAACATGACCATCCACTAAGCTCTTCAATTCTGAAAGAGTTTATACACAAATAATAGAGAATGACTTATAAGGAGTTACCAAAAAATGAATCAAGGATGATTTACGAAGAATTAATAAAGCATAATTTAGATAGAAATGTCAAGGAAGTAATAAAGAAAATAAAACATGGTTAGTTAACATGCTCATCCACTAAGCTCTTCAATTCTGAAAGAGTTTATAAATGAATAATAGAGAATTACCAAAAAATTAATATAGAATGATTTACGAAGTATGAATAAAGAATAGTGTAGAAAGAATTGCCAAAGAAGAAATTAGCAGCGTTTTAACAAAGGAAAGGAAAAGGTTCCGTGAAATGTGCGGACTGGGACGACAACGTTAAATCGCTCGGAACCCGGGAAATATGTTCCGAGCAGGATGCAAAAGCGCGGAGGCGCTTTGCGAAAACATCAACAGCAGAAGGAGGAGGTTGCCAGTAAAGGGGAGAAGAGAGGGACTACTTTCGGAAGTTCATGAAAGTTCGTTTACACAACTCTTTCCCGTACTGTGATGCATTATGCTCTCGAGACGGACTGACCTGAAATCTTCGGCCTCTACTGCACTTCACGACGGAAGAGCATTGCGACTCGTCATTCCGGTGCGCTTTCTACGAATTCGGTCGATATACTATGTGTCCCGGAAGTACCGAATAGAACGAATAGAAGCCCTCCAAACGATGTACAAACTTCAATATTTTCTCGAAACGTAATTAGATTAAACTACCAGCCCCCTTTCAGACCCAATGTTACAGTAATACATTATCGACGTTCAATTACTATTATTTTTCCATAATTAATTCTTGTCTCGTTGAATCCCACAGTATTTTCAATTGATATTGTTAGAATTACGATAATATACAAGATTATACAAGAATATACAAGAATGTACAAGAATATACACGAGTATACCAGAATATACAAGAATATGCATTACATAAGAATATCGAATTTTGCAAATTCAAATGTCACCAAAAATTGGTAAAGTAATCAACTTCCGACATATTTCATTAATTACTGAACCTAAAATATGTATAATTCGATCTTTTATTCGTAATATTTTGCTGAACAATATAAATTTAGCTAACAGGTCGAGAAAAAATTGGGAAAGTAATCAACTTCTGACGTATTTCTTATAGTAGTTACTTGACATAAAATATGTATAATTCGATGATTTATTCGTAATATTCTTCTGAAGAATAAAACTGTAGCTGACAGGTCGAGAAAAAGTATACCTTCACCAGATTCCATCTTAGCACGTACCTCCGAAGGCTCGCCAGCTCGAAGAACAGCAGCGGTAGCTGGTGGCATATTTTTCGATAGAAAAACGGCCTGTGTCATATTCGACCCGGTATGCTGTCCGAGCGAGACTACTCCGACCGATGGAGTACTCGGGGGCCAAGGGTACTCGAGGCAAAGTCGAGGAGAGACCTCTCTACATGGGTGGTCCATTCCCTCCTTACGCATGCATTATATGTATAAGTTCAGGAAAGTTCACACTAAGGATACATCGGCAACCGGGAGCTGTCCTGAAGCCTGCCAACGGAATTCGATAATTATATCCTAAACCGTTCTCTCACGCCCCCGGAGTCTTATCTACGCGTCAGGTCTCTTCAAATCTTCCAATACCACCTTCGACGTCATCATATTCCTCCTTTCAAGATCATCCATGTAAGACAAACGCGCGACGGTTATCGTTATTTTTCCTGATACTTGTAAATTAAGCGATTCAAAAAAGTCCCGTTCAAATCTGACGACTCTTATCGACAATGATGAAACAATAATTCATAATTCTCTTGCTCTTCATTGTTTCTTCGCGAAACGATTACCAATTTGTAACGTTCCTCTTATTAAAATACGTACCCACACGACGTAGTTTCGACCGCGTCCACTTGTCTAATTTGAGGTACAACAAATGGTACAAAGAGGTAAGAGTGAAAGGCACACCAGAATACCTAAAGAAAGGAAAGAAGGAAGAGAAATGGAGGAGAATAACTCGACACAGATTAGGAAACGAAATAAAGGGAAGGAAGTACTGGGAGGAGGAAGAGGAAAGACGGTGCAGGAGATGTGGCTATGAAGAGGAGACGTGGGAGCACGTGATAAAGAGATGCAGAGGAGAAGAAAGAAGGGATGCTGAGATGCAAGAGAAGCTGAAGGAAATATTAGCTGAGGACAGGAGGGGAGAAGAGTGGATGAAGAGACTGGATAGAGAGAGAGAGTGAGAGAGAGAGAGGGAGGAAAAGAGAAAGAGAGAGAGAGAGAGAGAGAGAGAGAGAGAGAGAGAGAGAAATCCAGGAAGGAAGAAGCTCGAAAGAAGAAGATAAAGAGAAGAAAGAAGAAACCAGGGAGGAGAAAAGAAGAATGAGAAGGAGAGTTGTCATGTTTCATGTATGTATATAGATTGTAAGGAAATGTAAAATATTTAAATAATTAAATGCAAAGGGCACGGGTTCTCCTTGTAACCCGAAAGGGAACAGGAATAAATATACATTACAATACAATACAATAAAATAAAATACAATACAATACAATACAATAAAATACACTTGTTTAATTTGTTCGAAAATATTCGGTGTCTTGAAAATAACGAAAATGTGTCTATCGAAATTTTTACAATTGGACTGGGGATTTTATGCATTTATAATGGATAGTAATTTTTTCTCTTAGCGTCCTCTATCGTTCTATCCAGGCTGGTCCATTATCATGGAATACATCGGTTAGAATAAACGGAACCGATGAACTTCGAGTGTCCCATATAATTCAAATTTCGGACATGTATAAAGCCGGATCCTAGGGAAGCTCTCGCCCTATTCGTGGCGGTAGACGAAGGGCAATATGGTCGATTCATCATTCCGTGTCCTGGATAGCTCGCGATATAACCCGTGAGATGTGGAATACGGCGAGGCAGAGAAACCGTGGCCTGTATTCCGCAGATAAGAACGGACCCTACGTCCCTGTTACACTAGACTCCACCCTTCCTCCGCGATCAAGATTCCTTCCGGTCCCAATTACGTTTCAGACACTTGCGTGGTCACGGGAGGATTATCATCCTTCCGACGACAATGACGGGAAAAGCGACACGCGTATAATATTGCGCGGAGAACCGTCCGATTCGATTTTATTAAAAAGTATTGTATAGACGAAATGGGACCTAAAATTAATTTACAAAATTTTCGGTCACCCGCCCCTCCCCCACTAGTATTTACTCTCATATTACCCTCGTATTACCTCTATGTACCGCTATTCATGTTAACCCTTAATGTTTACCCGTCGCACTTGAATGGTGACTCTAAAAAATCGCCACACCATTGTTCAAAACAGTTTTGGTATTATTAAATTCTAAATTATTATTATTTATAATATATATTTTTTCATTTATTCAATCGATATAAATATTATATGTCTTTATTCAGTCAATAGAAACATTATTTTTTAATTTATTTATTCAACGAATATAAATATTATATATTTATATAATAATAACAAAAAATTATTAATTGATCGAAACTGAGGGCCGATATCAGCAACGAATTTAAATATTTAACATTTATGATCGACATAATTGATTATTTATTATTAATTTCGTCTGTGTTCCATAAATTGTGAAAAGCTGAACTGCGGTGTGAGAAAACAGGTTCAACTTCACGTGCACAATGTAAAACAGATTACATAGGATAAAAATGATCTGGGTTGAAAGAAATGTCACGATTTTCGAATTCAAATTGCTTCGAGTCCAAAGGATTAGCCCTTTTGTTGAGTAAAGAGCCTCTTCGCGATCGTGTTTTTCTCAGTTAACGAATCTGGCATATAGTAAACTAAAAATGTGGTTTCTTACTATGTATATTTATGTTTATTTCTCTGAAAATGTTGTTTTAATTGATTGTTCAATATTTTTCCCTTAAATAAAACACAAAAACTGATCATCTTTCAATTCTTTCATCCCAATGAAAAAAATTGTGCAGTAAATGGTGAAAGAAAAACAGGAAAGAGGAGAACTAGGGCCGCCACGGAGAGCGAGACATGCCACGTCGCGAGTGAGTAAATCCGAGCTCTGCGCTGGGCCTCACAGTGGGCAATTCGGACGAAATTTGTTTCAAAATCAAAGAACTTTCGATAGAAATGAGATATAAGGATGAAATCTTTTTTAAATTCAAGCTGACACTTAGTAGAATATGGGGGAAATAAAGAGATTATGGTACGAATGTTTCTTAACCTTGATAAAATTCGTAGAAATTCTACAAGTTTTTACGAATTTTATCAAGGTTAGGAAACATTCGTACCATAATCTCCTTATTTCCCCCATACTCTACTAAGTTTCAGCTTGAATTCAAGATAAATTTCATCCCTCTATCTCATTTCTATCGAAAGTTCTTTGATTTTGAAACAAATTTCGTACGAATTGCCCACTGTGGGACGTAGCTATTTGACCAGTCGATCTCTAGTCGCGCCAAGTCGCGCTCAATGAAGTTCACGAATTCACCGTTCTCAAAGCGTAGAGGACGCTAAAACCATTTTCAGTTTAGCTGACGGTACTACAGATTTATAGGTTTTACAGAAACTACAAGTCCCACACATAAAGCGTCGGGTATATTCCTACATCTCGTCTGTGGTTCTGGTTTAGATTTCGACAGAATTACGTTTAATTTTGATTAAATTTAAACCGGATAAGGTAGAAAATGACACTGAAATGATAAAAGATTCCTATTTGTGTCGCGAGAAATCCTTTCGGGAAGTATGTCCTTTTTGCAAAATGTTAGTATGCACAAAATGTTAGGTGAATGTGAAGTTCAATTGATTTTTCGAAATTTACCCTCAGTTTTGAATGGTTACTGGTTACTGGTTACTGGTTTATTCTTCTCTTTATATATTTTACACAAAGATGGCGCTGAAGAGCCTGAGCTATATTTGCCCAATACAAACCGGCCCGTATATACTAGTTTTAACCTAATTTCTTACACATTATAGATGTTAATATATGTCTAATATAATAATTTCGCTTTATTTTACCTATTATACGAATGCACCTATTGAATGTTACCACGGGTTCGTGTACCAAGCTAGCGACGACCGTGATGAGTGCTCACTCTTTAGGTGGCAGCACCATGCAGGAATCAGTGTTGACGATTCCACGATTCCGTGATTTGGTGAGGCCGGGCTCTGAGAAAGTTGCAAAACCGAAGTCCGAAGTTAACTCGATTGATACATTCTAAACGGTGAGAAACGACGGGAAAGGATGAAGCGGTCCGACCATTAGTTCGAACGGTGTCTTTCCTTCGACGGTGACGACGTCTGATTTCGTCGGTAACGTGGCACTACGTTATATAAACGTCAAACGACGCCGCTTACGTAATTCGAGGTTTAAGGCACCGGGAGAGGTGCGCATAACACGCAACGTACGAACCATTCGTCGTAAGCGAAATATTTACACGCTCATGTAACCAGGCTCTTATGCTCGCGAATGGCAGTACTGACCCTCTCCTATATAACGCTACAAGGTAAGCAGACCCGTTTCGTAATGTGCCATGAACGTTTCAAAGTCAGCGATTCCGCGAGCCTTAATATCAGTCTCCCAAACAAAACTGTCCACAGACGAAAACCAAAAATTTATCAATATTTTTTACGGCTACTTTACAGCCATGATGAAATCCTCGGTTGAACCGGAAGTCATCTGGATGTACCCGGGGAACGCCATCTTTCGTTTACATAACGTTTACTCGACTGGCTAATTTTTACAGAATTCTTTCTTGTGTTCGGTTATTTCGAATTTTTCGAACTGAGGGAACGTCTAAGGCTCACTTGTCTTGCTAGATTTATTGAGACACTTCGGCCATTCGTTACGACGGAATAATTCGAACATGCTTCGGTGGGCAGATATTGCATGCATGCAGGAAAATAATTGTTACGTATTGTTTTGATACGTAGTGCCAAGCTGTTTACCAGTGACTCATAATAATTATCGGCCGTTGCATTAATAGAATGAACGTGTAATATTACTTTGTCGTTCAATCGGAGAAACGGAAAGTGAAATGGTAATCGAGTATGTTGAATCGCAGATTACTTTCGCAATTGGCAATGGACGTTTCAGATTGAAATTGTAGCGGCGTTTGTTTGAGTTTGTCAAGAATGGTGTATCTTAAAAGTGAAGGATACTTTTAATAATAATACATAAAATTGTTGTGTGCCGAGAATAAAGAGGAACTCTCGAGTGACTCCGATGATTATTAATATTGATTGCGTTTTTAAAAGCCATTGGAGAATAAATGAGTTCTGTTACCCACGGCCGTCACAAAAACTTTTACGGAACGTAACTTCATTGTAGCTTACTTTCCCTGCCTAGACTCTCCAGAGTATATTACATAATTTGATTTCAATGATGTAATTGACAATTCATAATCGTAGCCAAGACACGTGGGGCTCCAATAGGAGACTACGTCTCATTTTAAGTTAATTACGCCACTGAATAGAGACAGTAACATCGAACCAATGCGCAGTAGAGTAATGCAAATAGTAAGCTACAGAGAGATTACATTTATGATCTATCAATTTATCAATTTTCAAACAGAGAATTATTTTGAATTAGTTTATAAAAGAGTTTCGATGAGAGGACTACTTTGCATTTAGATCATAGCGGATATTCTGCAAAATATACAGACGACGTTATATAAAGACATTTTAAGTATTATATTTGAGGATTAGGAAAAAATTCACACACCTGTTTTAAAATTAAATTTCCTTCCCGCGCATTTCTGGTACTGCGAAGCTTCGACGCGAATGGTTTCGCTCGAGAAGCCCGCGAGATTCAAACAGCATCCTCTCTTAATGAAAAATCTCGGCGAGGAATAAAGTTATAACTGCTTAACACAAAGATGTTAATTGAAAAATTAAACGCTGCAGCTTCTCTGGAAAGAATCGTAGACCTACACGAAACCGTTAACAATTGTGTTTTTTAAATTTCCCGAGTAATTGGATGAAAAAGATATGGGGCGAAGCCACGAGGTCAACTTTTAGCGGAGGAATTGTGCAACAGTCAGCTGGTACCATGACCAGAGTGTCTCTCTCCTTTATTTTCTTCACGTAACCCAGATGAACTGTATCGACAAGTACCCTGAATATCGACAATTTGTAACACTTTTCTCCCTTCGCCTTGTAATCCGGTTTACGTAATGCCGGGTAATATAACCAAATGTATGTAACGCTTGCATAAGGCAGATCCCTACCCGGCCTACACGCTGAGCGACGACGACGGCGCGGCACAGCATAATCTATTGTTTGGCAATAGTTCTAGTTCGTTGTGTAACGGTACTAGTTAATGGAGACGATCGATAGATACAGAGAGCCGCGGCGCTGCGAACTGCGATTATCCGAAGAAAGGAGCACTGACGACCTGATGAAAGCGGGAAAGGAGCCAACGAAGAATGAGAGAACGTCTGCCATAGAACGGTTCGCGCGGTCTATGAATCATTCGAGCATCGCTGACGTCACAATACCCTCCGTCATCCTTGCAATATAGGGTGCCTAAAAAATTACATCGCAATCCGGAAATATGAGGATCCTCAGATCATTTCAACCGACATTTTCCTTTGAGAAAACGGCGACCGCGGCTTTGCTGACGAGTTATTAACTCTCATACATTCTTTATGGTGAAAATTCACCCATTTACTATTTTTACATCCTACAAAATGATTGGTTCCTCTTTATCTAGGTGCACAGGAGTGCACCAGCCAAGTGTAGTCTGGCACTATCTCCTTTTACATGTAACTCGGAACTGGAGGCAAATGAAGAGATGTAATTTCGTACACCTGTTAAACATTACCAGGTCTATCTCAATATTGACAAAACATTAATCTTCCAACATTAGTAGGTTCAGAGATATAACACCTCAAACTGACTGACTGACTGACTGACTGACAGATCATCAAAACCTTTTGGGCAGTTTCCATTGACATAGAAGCTTGAAATTCGGTACATAGGTCCACCATAACAAACACTCAAAGGAATAATTATCAAAGTTTGAAATTTCACACCTTAAAGGGGTTGCAGTGAAAAAAAAATTACGAAATTGGTACGTAGGATAGAACATGGCAGCATAACAAAGATAAGTATACGTTTCATTAGTCTCGAAGTCGCAACAAATACTGATGAAAAAAACAATCAAGAAAAATCGATGATATCCCAAGAAAAACATTCTGTGAACAGGAGCCAAGTTCTCTATGGCCGTAAAAAGTTGGCAGAGCAAACAAAATACGGGCAAGTTCGTTAGCTTAGAAATATCTTTTGCAATACTAATAAAAGCGAATAAAAAGCGTATGTAAAAATTAGTTTAAAAGAACGCTACTTAATTTTTAAAGAGTTAAAGAGTTGGAGGGCTAAATTATTGAAACTTGGCCGTTACTTTTTAAATCAATGACCATAAAAGGTGTTAGATGGCGGCCAAATTTGAATAATTTAGCCCTCCAACTCTTTAACTCTTTAAAAATTAAATAGCGTTCTTTTAAACTAATTTTTACAAACGCTTTTTTCAGTATTGTAAGAGGTATTTCTAAACTAACGAACTTGTCCGTATTTTGTTTGATCTCACAACTTTTCACGACCATAAAGAACTTGGCTTCTGTTTACAAGATGTTTTCCTGGGGATCTATATTGCGAGACGTATTTTTCTAAGTCTGACTTGATAAACGAAGCAAAGTTTATCAGCTAAAGTGTGAAGCAAAAATGGGTAAGAAAATATCATAGAATCTTTTATTAGGATTAACAGATAACACGGACCAATCGGAGCGCGACCTAGACGCGTGTCGTGTAGAATCGCTTGAATGGGTCGCGGGAGACCCGCGTAACGGTGGCTCGGTCTACGGTGACCCACGACGACCGCGTGAATTTCCAGAGTTTCGATTACCTTTCCATCTGTGCCTATATACCCGTCGTGCGATTGTTAACTACGCATGATTTTTGTAAATTGGAATTAGTCTAGTCAACGAAAACTTGTAGTGGGAAATGGAACGAACACAATTTTTAACTTTAGAACTTTGTTCAGACTAGTTAGGAGGTAAACATACTAAAAGTCTCCACTCCTAGGAGGTGAGTGCTATGAAACTATGAAACTATGATTCCCTAGGGATGAGATTATTTTCTACAAAATTAAAGTTGCCAAAATGTGCTACGAGATTGATCCGATTCAGGATCATTGTCGCTATCTCGCATAGTTTCCGTGATATCCACGTTCAAAATTCACTAATTGTGAAAAAAATGTTAGCCTCACGTTTTTTGCCTTATTAAAACGCTATATTACACGGTGATATAACGTTTATATCATATCCGGTATTACATTTTGCACCGCGGTTAGAAATTTGTTGGTGGTTAGCTCCCACCCATACATGTGAGGGGGCAATTCATGTCCCAACCACATCTGAACTTGATGATATATCCTCAGAGAACGTTGTTTCGTTGCCTCTTCAGTTGGTGGGAGGCATGAGATATCCTGTTTGATATTTGTTACCGATTTCATAAAGGATTGGTAACGGTAACCGTCTACAATGAGAACGGAGCACATACTCAAACATCCCCCACTAAGTCCGTAGACTTAGGTCACGTATTCATCTGGTCATCAGAGAGAGGGTAAGCTGTATTCTCCTCAATTTCCTCGATTTGGCGAGTCTGATTTTGAATCTTTTTGTTTAAAAATTAGTGAAATTTTAGCGCAGATATATCGGAAACTATGCGAGATAGCAAAAAACTGAACACTACCAATCTTGTGGCACATTTTGTCAGCTTTAATTTTGCATAGAATAGTTTTATCGCTAGGACGCATAGTTTCCGAGATATAAGCGAAAAACTGAAACAAGGGACCTTCTAGACTAGACCGAACGAAAGACTAGAAGTCGCAAAGTGAAAAATTGTGTTCCCTCCATTTCCCTCTACACCCCCCTTTCAAGCATTCATTCATTGAATGGACTAATGAAAAAAATGAAAGAAGCGCAGTTTGTGTGTGTTTATTTACGGGAAAAATATTGAAAAGTATGAAAACGACATTTTCAGAAAAATAATCATTATGTAAAATGTAGTAAGAAAATACATTGTTAGTTGACTGCTATTACGCAGATTTGATAACTGTATCAGATATGATAGACTGTGCAGCGAAGGGTTAAAAAAGAAAAGCTGCAAGTCTGATTTGATTTGTATAAGAGTGCGCGGTACGGAATAGTTGCTTGAACTTTGGGAGATAGCGTGGAGTGAGGTAAAGATAATTTGTTCTTTTAATTGTCGGTGTATCGTGTGCTGCTGTGCGGTCGCGTGTATCGCGGAGATTAATCAACTCCTACGAGCTGCGAGCTTCCAGCCGCGGTAAACGTAATCATTGTCGCTCGGTATGATGGCTCAATCGTGTCTGTAATAACACCGTAAACCGCGGTGGTAAATGTTCCTCGAATTCCAGTTCAGACGGACACCGGTGTTAATCTGAATCAAATGAAAAATAGACGTTGCAGCAGAATTACAGAACATGTACCACAACTGTCGCGAATACGTTGCTGAAAACTCCGAAACAGAATGATTGCGTTTGTGACAGAAGCTTGTCGAGGTTTTGCGGTTAATACGTTAAAATATTGTCAATATCATTGCATGATAAAACATAAATTTTCAACTAACTTTTTACATTTCAACTTAGAACTCTTCTATTTTGCATAAACATCCGCAGTCTAATTAGACGAAACATTTTCTCCGGGTAAAAGTAGTTATGTGATCTGCAGGAGAATGTGTCGTACATGATCAGACGTAACATGCAAAAACGATTGCGACATGTGGTATCGAGCAGAATAATAACAGTAATGTAACAACTTTATCGTCTTCTTGTTAAAGGTGTTGTTAAACAGTTCGATATTTTATATAATCGGACCATTCGACGGTAAAACAATTATGAGATCTACCGAAACATTGTGCAAACAAAGTAAGAATAAAACAGCGTTTCTATAATTTACGATAACGTTTCTTAGTGGAGGCCCCTGTATTTCCATTCTACTCATTTGCAATTGATATGAACGCTTTGAATTGAATAAAACGGCGGCGTTAATGTTTGCTGGGAATTTTCTAAATGGAATGGAAATATTTGTTGGAATCTGAAACAGCGTTCGACACCGATTAAATAACTGTTACAGTGCACGGGTTTCGAGAACCGGTAATCACCTGGTTCGCGTTAACTAATTTTCTAATGTAAATACTGACCGCAATGTTGCTCACATATGTAGCGCAAAATACGCGTGTACACGCGAGCCAGTGTTTAGAATCGAAGAAACAGTTTGCTCGAGATATTCACCAGCGTAGAATTGTTGTTACATAAAGTGACCATTAAAAACAGTGACTGTCATACGTACGGCAAATGCTGTAGATTGTAACTAAGTATTAGTTAGTGACTGGATACGCGTCGAGTCACTTAACTAGTGAGTAAACTTTGTAACATTACAAACCTATAATCTGCGACGGTGTCGTAAGGTTTTCAAATAAACTATAACCTGTCGTTTAAACAATCTCTTGTGCGGCTAAATTTTTACTTCTCTGCACTTGATTATGTCGTCCGCAATGCATATAACGAACTTTGTTACGCTGGGTTCAAAGTTCAATAACTCAGCGAATAAAAATCGTATATCAATTTTCAAGATCCCGTTGCAAATAGGAGAGTTCAATTTTCGAGTCAGCGGTGGTTTTATTTTCGAAAGAAATTTTTTAATGCTTTGACAGGCGTTTGAATTTGTACCGTTTACAGTGAAAAATGGGTACGCAGTTTAGTTTTTCATCTGCTGCGTCGTGTAAACCGATCTTGGAGAAAAATTCAAAATACTATGCGAAAGTGCAGGCTACAAGCTAGAAAGTGAAACCAGGTTTAATACTGTACGATTATTTTTTACGAGATTACAACGGTTTGAATATCGAGAATTTTACGAGAGTTGAAAATGTTTAAATGCTTTTTGCAATTGTGTAATGAGCAACGTAATGGCGGGGATTATTCGACTGCTATAACGCGTCGTGTGTATTAGGCGACTCGATCGTGCTAGGAAAATTTATGTACAGTGATATTCGCGAGACGAGCATTAATCACAATTTTTCGCGAGTGCGCCGCGCGATTATGCAAGGAACAGATTTTCACAATGTAGTCTTTGAAAAGGGCATCGATAAATAACTTTCTGTTAATGGTTCAAGGGTTCAACCGACAAAAATCACTTAACCACGTGGCGATAAGTAACGTTTCGTCGGTGTCCAAGGCTTTAGAAAAATTGATATAGAATTGCTATATTTAAAATGTGAATTCGATTTCGGGACACTTTTGACACTTTTGACCATGTTGTCCGGCTACACTCATTCTGAACCAGTTCGATAGTAACATATTGCGAGATACGTGTTACTGACATTCGTAAATATTACTGCAACTTTCAATACAAGATTACTGCGAACGTGTTGGCGGATTGTAAAAATGTGCGATCGAGTAATGCATATTTATAATTGGCATACGTAGCTCTATGCAAATCGCGCAGCTGTAACTAGAACTAAAAAGAAAAACGAAAAAGTTGAAGTAGCGTCAAAATTTCTAAAATTATTCGAGCGAGAAAAATACTTTTAAGTGGCTCCTGTTCGCTGCAAATTTTATTTTACATAATACGAGGAATGGTTAAAATTACGACATATATTTTCATTCTCAACGAATTTGCATCGCAATGTTTTTGTCTTGTAAAAAAAAAACAAAATATTGTTCTCTTCGGATTCAGACTTTGATCTCCTCGATAATTCGATTCCTTAGGAGTAGTTCCTGCGGTTGATATGCAGCCGATGAGTCAGTTCTACGATCGATTTTCTCATTTATGTTAACGCCTACCAATCGCAATTGCAATCGCGCGTCATTGCACGCATTTAAAGTGTTGTACACCCACTCGTCTTACGTAACCAACGAGTCAAACCTGGGTGTACTTTCACGTCTAGATTTTTGCTGTCCATTGTATTATAGTAAGCCGTAACCGTATTACACTGTTTAACCGCGACCAATTGTGAGAACGCATTCGTTGCATGCTTCAGCGTGACGTCACACGTCACCCCCCTGCGAAATCATTATGTTCGCTGCAGAAAATTAATCTAATATTTTCGAACTTCAATCGAAATTGAACAAAATGAATACGAAATAGGAATTGTCAATCAAGAATTTCACATTGACTCGCGTACAGTAGTGACTACGATTTGAACTTTTTTGAGAAACTGGAGCGATTAGTTTGTTACAGGATATGGAAAAAAATTTTGTCAAAAATTGCAATTGATCGACAAAATGTAGTTTTCAAATTTTCGATATAGGCCCACTACATAGGTAAATTTTGAAAAAACATTTCTTTTCACATACTGTAGCAAACTAATTGCTCCAGCTTCCCAAAAAAGGTCAAATCGTATAGTAAAATATGAAAAAAGTTGTCGTCTTGTTAAGAGTGTCCGAATATTAATTCGGGTCACTGTATATGTTGTCCAATCTCGTACTGTCATTAAATCTCGAAAAGTTTCTGTCTAGTAGCCAACTTTTCGGGCTTTAATTTTTAAATAGAAATGACAGTTTAATTATAAGATTTCTATTATTCAGAATATTTTCTACAATTTCGATCAATTGCAAGTTTTGAAAAACATTTCTTTTCACTTCCCATAGCAAACTAATTGCTCCAGCTTCCTAAGAAACGTTCAAATTACGATTTGAACGTTTGAGTAGATATTATTTTACTATTTTTAATAAAAATATACTTTTTTAATTAAACAAGTTATCGTCTTGTTAAGAGTGTCCGTACCGAATATTAGTGGGAGTCACAGTGATTAACACCAGAAAGATCGGGTAAACAATTGCGACAGGTTCCGCTTGATTTGATATTGGTACATTCCGTTGACGGTATTGTTATAATGTAAATGACAGTTTTAGCATGTTGTTGGGTCAACATGTTTACGTATAGAGAGACGCCTACGCATAAGCAGGGGCTGGTTTTTCATCGGGTCGAGCGCGATCTGGTTCATGAATAAAAGACGTCGCTCGTAAAACAGCGAGTTAAACAGAGTTAATATCGATGGCAATGAGCGGCGGTGTTAATCTCTTCGCTTTATTGTCACGCAACGAGATCCAGAGTGATTCAGATCTGTCCATTGTTAATAATCTTCTATACACTTGTCAGCTGGCGCGACGTTCGTGGACTATTGTGATAGGATGATGTCGTGGCTCGTGCTAAAATCATGCATTGTCGTCGTTATTATGTCATTTATACAGGGTGTCCCGAATTTAAATGGCAAACCTTTAGAAGCATGTAGGGGACCAAAAAAACTAAGACAGAAAGTCTTTTCGAGATTTGCTCGTTTTTGCTTCGTTCTGGAGAAAATCACAAACAAAAAAGAAATAAAACAAGTTTTCATTTTTCTACTTGTCTCTACTTGTCACATTATCATCTATTTAATATAATTAATGCCACCTATGGATTTCTTCGTATGGAGAACCTTGAAGCAGAAAGTTTATTCGGTGCCAATCAATTCGAGAGAGCAATTAAGAGACCGAATCATATATAGATACAGTGCATCAAATATCACCAGAACAATGTTTAGCTGGAATTTATTAAGTCAGTGCTAGATGTAGATTAAATAGATGATAACGTAAATAAAATGTAATCAATAAATAAGTACAACAAATGAAAACTTGTTTTGTTGCTTTCTTTGCGATTTTCTCCAAAACGAAGCACAAACGAGCAAATCCATAAAAGATTTTTTTTCTTAGTTTTCGGCCCTATACACGCTCCTGAAGTTTTGCCATTTAAATTCGGGACACCCTGTATATTTCTTTTGTTTGGAGATCCAGAGAGTAATGCCAGTTACATAATTACTTGGTCGATAAGATGTCATTGGATAGTGACAAATATCGTTTCAACGTTTCAGCTACTTTTATTCCTAATTTTAGTCATACGATTGTGCATTTGTTTCGATACAGAGATGGAAAATATCGACATTCTATATCTCTATTGTTCAAGAAACTTTGCAAATATTAAATGTTGTATAAATAATATAAATTACGCAACTTTATGCGGTACAAAAATTTAATCGTTTTATTACTCAATTCTTAAATAAATAGCATGCCCAATATTTTTTTCCCAATATTTCGAGATATTGTAAAAATCGTCTAATTTCTTTAAAAATTCAAATACATCGCTGAACGCCGTTTCTATTTTGCGGATCGTGATAGCTCGCAGGATCGATCCGCATAATCGCGCGTTGAACTTCCGCGGAGGTGCACAGCTCGCGTAGGCGAATTATATTGCGATAATCGGGAGAGGTTGCGTTTTCATATCCGATTCGGTTTGAAAATGTTTTTTCGTCGCGTATCTACACCGTTACGTAAACCTTCTATCAATATACGGTGTTGTGCTTGTTGGTCGAATGACGCTCGCCGTGGAACACGTAGCCAGCAGTTATACTCTTGATCGTAAAATTATTTACGAGGCTGAGCTACCGATGATTTTCCATATTGTCGTCGAATTGACAGCGTCTTTTTAGCGGCGTGACGGCACGAAGGATCCCGTCGTTTTTCTCACGACGCGCGACGGGAGTAAGTTACGTTCGCAATTAGAATCGTTAATGATCCCATACGTGTCGCGTTACACATACGCCAGCCGAACGATTATGTAAATCCTGCTTATGAATTCTGAGATTCATGAATGAGCTGGATAAACGCTACGAGGAAAACGATCACGCGTGTGGAATCCACGAGATTAATTAAATCATTATTTGCCGCGGGAGATATGGGAAAAAACGGATGTGAACTAGAGAGTAAATGTTAGTGTAACTGAATATTGTTGCAGAATATTAGTTAGAGGAAACCCGAGGCAACAGAAACTATTCGATCTCACTGTTTTTACCGCGGAATAAGAATTATATTGATATTGTTCAATCCCAGATTTATATAAAATCCTATATGTATATGTATTCTCATCGATATTCTTGTTGAATGTGAGAAGACGAGTCCAACGATTATAATTACCATACCATTTCGGTCGATCAGTCCCGAAATATTCTGAAGGGTGAGGTATCTACTTAATCGGGACCTAATCTAATTGTAAATCTATTTTAGACACAGTCATCTCAAGACTGAATGATCGGAATGGTATAGTCATTATACTCGTTCGACTCGTCTTCTCACACTCAACAAGAATATCGAAGAAAATATGCAGGGTGTCGTATAAGAAAGTACCGATCAAATGTTCTTCTTTCTTGAAATGTTTAATACGTTGGACATAACATAACAGTGTTGCTGAACTCCTTAAATGGCTTACCGTTTTGAATTATAGCTACTCATTTCTGTCGCGACTAGATAAAACTCCAATGTATGATTATAGTTAAACCGGAATATTCAACTGAGATTTACACCCGGGTTTCCCAGCGCGAACCTAATCGGCGGTTGCGACGACGTTCAAGCTCAAAACCACCCAATATACTACAACGTAAGAGTCGTTAAATGCATTAATGGCTGTTGCGCAATAACCTATATATCTATGTGATCTTACGCAATGCGGTGGCAAATAATTTCGTAGCGACGAAGCCGGCGACAGGTTTCGAAAATCATCGTTCAAACTCGTTCCACGAAAACCTTTGTTATGTCACGCGACATTTTTAAGATGTCTCGCTTTGGATGATAGCATTGAATGGTCGCTCGATACCGGGAAACGTGAAAAATAAAAGACGATCCCAGACACATTATCGTTACGCGGAAAGCCGAAAAAACGATACACAGTTGTAAAAAATTAATTTACTAACTTACTATAATATTATATTATATTTAAATAATAATTTACTAACTAACGACTAAAAACTATAAAATAATTTTTTCTAATCCCACAATGACGCCTAACCTCGTACAAACTGTGGTGAAAATTTGTGATTGTAAATTTTGGATTGCTATGAAAATACTTGTAAGATTTAAAACGAAAAACGTGGGCCGCAAGATGCATCAATTATCTATTTCATGCGCCCCACGTATGTTATAATAATAATAATAATATCGATATTTTAAATCTTACAAGTATTTTCATAGCAATCGAAAATTTACAATCACAAATTTTCACCACTGTCTGTACGAGGTTAGGAATTAGTATGCGACTAGGAAAAATTATTTTATACTTTTTAGTCCGTTTTTAAAAACATGATATTTTTTAAAAATTTATTTTTATTTCTATAATTATTTTCTGCTTTTTAGTCTTGTGTATGTGAAATTTTTCAATCGATTTTTAACATTTTTACCACATTATGAAATTATAACAGAGGCATGTATTAAATTTCAGACAGTATTGCAACCGCGACATATCGAAAACAATGCCGTAGCTAATCGTACCGAAACGATGAAGTAGCGTTTCGCGGGGGGATGAAACGGTAAATATTTAATTGTTATTTCTCTGAAACGGACAGACTTTTTTAAAAATTATTTTTGAATATTGCATTGTCATCTAGTTCTAAGCTATGTTTCCACTTTCAAGTCTGTAGCTCATCGAGAAGTTACCTTAAAATCAATTGCAAAATTTGTTACCGAACAGAAATAAAAATTTTCCAGCTAAATTGCAACGGACTGGAGTGAAATAAAAATTGATTCCCTCCTTAGTACGTTCAATCTGTTGAAAATACTATAACAGTATTTTGAAATTTTTTGAATGATTTTAACTGTTTCGTCAGCTTCATGACAACACTATTTCGCAATGTGCATAAAACTCGCATTAAACTCTGATAACTGACCCATGGATACGTGTCCTGTTCGATTCTATTTCGAGAAAATGCATCAATGTTGCAAATTTCTTCGCTAGGATAATAAACTGCCTATAAATATCAATGCGCGTGAAATGTCAACGCAGTCCATTCACATAATCGCGTCGAGTTCACGTGGCGCATCGTATTAAAACGACGCCGTATTAATTACACCGGGCACAATGGACACGCCGTAAATCGAAAGGAAATAGTGTCACGAGAAGATATTAATCCCTTCTCCAATCCGTTTCAGTATAATATCGGACTCGTGCTGAAAACTTCACTTCACTAGACCGCGGATCTTTATGCAATTGAGCTTTTTACACTCATTTTTCTTATAAATGGCTAAAATTCGCTGTCTAATAATTATCGTTTCTCGTCCGGAGTTATGGTCGTCGGAGGAATCCGTTGTCCATCATAATTCGTTCGTCCTTCCTAGAATTTCGTGGAGATCGTTGGAAAATCAAACGCGATTATGGTCGCCGGGCCACTGCCACGCCACCACCGCGCCGTCCCGATATTCTCGTCACGTCATTTCGTTTCACGCTTGATCCAACGAATTCGTAACGAGGGACGCTGTAACGCCTTGTTACAGAACTACCGCTCACGTAACAATCAGCAGGTTGAGTAACTCGTTCCTTCGAGTTAGACGTTACGAGGTGAGCTTTACATTGGTGCCTACGGGCATAAGAGCAACACGTAACCTGCTTTACGACCGTTATCGTCTTAAAAAAAAAACGAAACAAACGATAGAGTGAGAGAGAATTTCGACGACATTACGCCCGGAAACATTAGAGCCATTTAGTCGGCCATGATTCTCCGAAGTTACGCAATCTTGGTATAGTAATTCGGTAATAACCGAGTCATCGAATAGTCCAGTCAACGAAAACTTGTAGAGGGAAATGGAAGAAACACAAGTTTTCACTTTGGGACATAGTTCGGACCAGTTGGGATGTAAACGTACTAAAAGTCCCCACTCGTAGGAGGTACTTGGGGTGCAGCGAGGCACGCAGAAGATCCCTTTTTTCGGTTTTTCGCTTATATCTCGGAAACTATACATCCCAGCGATAAGACAATTCTATACAAAATTAAAGCTGCTAAAATGTGCCACAAAATTGATCGGATTCCGTTTCTCGCTATCGCGCATAGTTTCCGAGATAACCACGCTCAAAATTCAATAATTTTGAAAAAAATATTAGCCTCACGTTTTGTCTTGTTAAAACGTTATATTATACAGTGATATAACGTTTATATCATATCCGGTATCATATTTTGCACCGCGGTTAGAAATTCGTTGGTGATTAGCTCCCACCCATACATCTGAGGAAGCAACTCATGTCCCAACCACATTTGGACTTGATGATATGTCCTCAGAGAATATTGTTTCGCTGCTCCTTCAGTTGGTGGGAGGCATGATATGTCCTGTTTGATATTTGCCACCAATTTAATAAAGGATTGGTAACGGTGCGCGTGCTCCAACATCCCCCACTAAGTCCGTAGACTAGTCAGGTATTAATCTGGTCATCAGAGAGGGGGTAAACTGTATTCCCCTCGATATCCTCGATCTGACGACTCTGTTTTTTTAAGATTTTTTTGTTCCAAAATTAGTGAAATTTGAGCGCAGATATATCGGAAACTATGCGAGATAGCAAAAAACTAAACGCTACCAATCTTGTGGCACATTTTGTCAGCTTTAATTTTGCATAGAATAGTTTTATTACGCTAGGACGCATAGTTTCCGAGATATAAGCGAAAAACCGAAAAAAGGAACCTTCTGCGTGCCCCCTGCACCCCGCTCACCTCATACGAGTGGGAACTTTTAGTATGTTTACCTCCTAACTAGTCCGAGCAAAGTCCTAAGGTCAAAAATTGTGTTCCTTCATTAACTGGACTAATAGTAATTCGGTAATAACCTAGTCACCGAAATACAGTAATTTTTTTGTAATACGTCTCGTTAAATAGGTCATCTTTTTTTATATTATGCAAATGACACGGATCGGATTATTGCACGACACCCTGTATAGTTTCTTCGATATTCTTGTAGAGTACGGAAAGAAGTGTTCAACGAGTATCATGACGCTACCATTCCGATCATCCAGTCTTCAGATATCCGTGAGCGAAATCTGGTGTTTCGATTAGGTCTCGATTAGGTATCCCATCTTTCAGAATATCTCGAGACTGATTGATCGAGATGGTATGGTCATTGTACTCGTTGGACTCGTCTTTTTAGGCTTCACAAGAATGTACATGGACATATATAAGGTGTCGTATAAAAACGTGCTGACGAACTGAGGAATTAAATAATAAATATAAATTCATCTTAAATCATTTTGGTATCAAAATCAAAGTTTCATTAGTGTGTTATCAATATTGTAATTGTTAGAATCAACGTAGATATAAGTTTTCTGTGTCTATTTGGAAATTGTTATAGTATAGCAATTCGATTAACTGAGTCGCGGGAATTTGTAATCGGCATGGGCGTCACGTTATGTGAGAAAGTGCATGTCATAAAGGTCGCGGGTAAATAGAGAGGAACAGTGTAGATCGAACGTGATTAATATAAAACGATTAATCGCCGCCATTCGATAGCGTCGTCAAGGATAAAACGTCGAGAGCAATGTCCTGAAAGATTAGGTTGCGTAACGAGGCTCCGACACGGTTGCAAAGTTCGCGGAGCCCGAATCATTCGCTATACTTTCGTGGACCACGTTTCTTCGTTGAATCCCTCCGCTTCTGAAATCACTGTACAGTCCAGTGACTCGAAGAAGTTGAACACTAAATTCAGTGGATGCATGATACAACGATTCCATCAAAATGAAAATGAACTTCTCGGTAAGAAGGAATAAAAATGGTTTAGTAAGTAAAATCTTTTTCATTCCCGTGTGATAACGTAGGCGAAGATCAAGTGATTCATGGCGTGTATTTGGCAATGGGTGAGGAGGGGGAATGGGGTGAAACTGAAATAGGACATTTTACGTAATAACCCGGCTGCCGTTACTCATACCTTGTTCTTAAAATGTGTGGGCGTTCACGTGTTTTCATCGAGCTGGAACAATGGATAACGGACATTTGGAAGAACAATAGAAATCGGGTTCATTATTCACGCACGGGTAGAACGAAATCCGGGGAAGACGGGAGCAGCAAAAATCTTGAAACCAGATGGATGCGCGATAATACCCTAAAGGTGGGATCTCTCCTTTGCGCGTCCGGACGCAGCGTCTTGTTTTAAACAAATGCCGTGTTTTCATAGCGGGACATTTGTTGAAAAATTTACAAAAACCTGGATGCAGTGAATTCTAGTTTCTCACACGCCCGTGAGCTTCTCTCGTAATTAACGATTGTTCTATTGTAGGAGATTAACATTGAAGAAGATTCATGCTGCTGGCAAGAACGGTTAATTATTTAACAGGAGTAGTGCACGAGGAATATTGAATTTCTTGAACCTGTTACACTATTGCATTTCAAACACCAGGAACTCTTCTCTAACATCTCACCGATCAGAGTTGAAGGTCGCTTCAGATCACCATGTAAACGACGATCGAGTTTACGGATCACGTCCCTACACCTCCGTAATGATGTTCTCGATTCTTTGTTGCTCGCATGTCCGTTGCATAATGCCTTCGAGATTTCTGATAGCCAACCAGTTTGTGTATCGCGATGTCTCCCGTACTCCTGTGTACCATTATGCAACGTTTCTGCCTGAACGAGCACGTGGCATTACCATATTACGAGACTTCTTCTTTTTTTCCATTTCGACGTGTCGTCCCATCTTACTTTTCCCCATTTTCTTTACAATTATTTCTAATTACTGAAAATCAATTAGAAGAAATCATTTGGCCAGTTCAAATTAGCTCAAACTACTTCAGACATGCATAAAATGTACAACAATTGTCATGTATTTCATTTACTATGTTCGTTTACTTAGGTCCGAAAAATTCAAACCAGTTTAGACTCCTTCAAACTACTTCAGACATGCACAAACTGTACAACAATGGTTAAGCATTTCATTCGTAATGCTCGTTTACGTGGGTCCGAAAAATTCTATCTTTCAACCATTCGCAAACATTCGAAAAAGAAAAACCTTCGTTTATTTCATTCATGCTCGAAGCATGTTCCAAATCAAATATTGAGTAACATTCATTCTAAACGTTCAAACCGTTTGACACATTCGAAAGAATTTCGAGAAATCATCGCTTATTGAGCAAGGCTCGCATAAAAATTGTTGGCTGACCTATACATAGCCTGGTCGAAGACGCCTAATGACTGGCGCACGTGCAGCAGGGTTAGTCAATCACGAGGGAGGCCAGAAAAATAAACGGTCGGATATAAAGGTGGCTCTGTGAGCCTGGAATCTGGAACCATAACACAATTAGCCGATAGAGACAAACATCTGACGGAAATTGATCGTCCGCCAGTTCGAAGCGTAACCATTCTCGATTAATCAAGAAGTGGTGGTGGTACTTCCAGCGAAATGGAGGAGGTTACGCGATCATTTGATGCCGCGACTGAAAAGTTGCGTGGCACGGATCCTGCAACGGCAGGCTACACGCGCGCGCGCGCGTGTGTGTATGTGTGTGCGTGTGCATGCGTGCGTGCAAGCTATGAACCGCAAGCTCCCCGTATTATTATTATAGTATCTATACTTAGCGCCAATTAATCAGCTGTCGGACATATCCGCTCCAGTGGAGTTCATTTTTAACGAGACCTCGCGAGGTATGTCCTCCTCCCTCCATCGTCGAATTCTGGAGGCTCAAGGCTCCCAAGGATTCTAATCTACCTTTTACCAATGCATTAGCTACGCTTTAGCAACGCATTTAGCGGCTCGTAATGTCAACACAATCGCTGACACCGTGCAACGTGCGCTACCTCGCCGATTACACAAAGATATTAACATTAATTTTATGCACTTCTTCGTGCAAAAATTATAGTTCATAGTATACTAATTTGTTGCTGACGTTATTCCCTTTAAAACGAGTCCAAACACGACATCATTCCAATCGAAATTGTCTGTTTAATACACGATTAAATAGTTCCTCTGTTATCCGAATCGATGATATAATATCGACAATAAGTGTGATCTATATTGATCCGTACATAATATCGTCATAGACCTTCGTGGGTAGGTAGCTCTTCTATAATCAAAATTATCCACGTTCCACTGAGTCGTTCGGATAGTAGAGATTCTAGTGTATAGTCAACTAAATGATTAATCAACGTCATAATCGGTATCGTTTTAATCAGAGGAATGTCACGAATAGGTTGACGATTTCATGAAAAAATGAGAAATGGTAATCTTAACAATGACACGGTCCAATAGCCAAAAATCGTTTCGATTCTCACTATGCGATTCTTATAGAGTTTTTCGCGCTGATTCCAAATCTGACCATAATTTTTATCCTAGATGCACAGTTATCGAGAAATTTCAATTCGCAAAAAAACTATTTTTTTACTTTTTTGAACAAATACTGTGATGTTATTGTAAAAAATATTGTATTGTTCTTTACAGCAAAAGATTCTCTAGACTTTCCCAAATCCTGTGATTAGCAATAATAATACGTTGTGATTATTGAAACATGTTTAAATAATCATTAAAGACGGAAAGACATCACTTTTGCACACATTTTTGAGGATACTTTTCAATTTATATAAAAAAATAAGGATGCAACGAAAAATCGAACTGCGCCACGCGATAGAGCAGACTTTTATCTTGAGACAGTACCCTTTCAACTTTCCAACGTCGACGTTTTTTTCGATCCAAAATGCAAAATATCCATGCCCGACATGAGTTGCCGCCAGTGACGCTCACCGCTAGAACGGGCGTCCACCGCGCCGCATACCGTGGCATGTCGGGCATGGATATTTTACATTCTGGATCGAAAAAAACGTCGACGTTGGAAAGTTGAAAGGGTGGTGTCTCAAGATAAAAGTTTGCTCTATCGCGTGGCGCAGTTCGATTTTACGGTGGACCTATATTTTGTCAGATAAATTCAAAAATGTCATCAAAAAATGGTGTAAAAGTGGTGCCTCTCCGTTTTTAATTATTGTTTAAACATCATTGTATTCGGGACAGTCTAGAGAATCTTTTGCTGTAGAGAACAATACAATATCTTTTAGAATAACATCACAGTATTTGTTCAAAGTCGAAAAATATAGTTTTTTTTTCAAACTCAAATTTTTTCGAAAACTGTGCGTCTAGGAGAATAATTAAGGCCCGATTTTTTATTTTCAAACCAAAAAGTTTGAATTTGTTGGACCGTGTAATTCGTTTGCAATGTTAGTAGTCACTTTGTTGCGAGCAAGTCGTGTCATCTTAGCGGGAAGAGGCTCGTTAAAATTTCGCGTACTTTCACCAATTCGAGGATCAGTTGTTCAGCTTACGAAACCGCAGATAATCGTGCGAGATAAAAGGTAGCATAGGCGAGATCGCGTGACATTTGTCGCGGAGGGAAATACAGTCGAAACGCATTCGGGATCGCTGAGGTTTATCAGCGGGAACGCTAATTACACCTGCGACGGTTGGCTTTCTTTCGATAAATGAGAGTTCCGTCGATGAACTTTAATTGTGCTCACGATTATGCGAACGCGCGCGTGTCCTTACATAAACGCGCAAGCGTCTTGATTAAATATTAATATCACTTTAATTGCGTTGCGGTTATGTTCGGATTAAGATCTCTTTCCGAAGATACATATCGTCCTGTCAGCTATTATATGCGCGTTATCCACGCGATTTTGGAGTTACTTTGTTACACCGTCTCTAACTGTCTTTGGTTACGTCATCGTCGTTAAGTGTCAGTGAATCACTTTCCATCCACTGATCGACGGATGACCTCATTTGGTTAACTACTTTATGAGTCAAACTGTTGAGGTAACCATAAGCAGAGTCGCCAGATCGAGACTCGTGTCCCCACTCTACATTCCACCTCCACGACGCTACTGGCAGAGGGGAGGGGGGGGTAACATTTTCCCATCGATTAACAACAGCAAAAACATTCGGAAAATGTAAAAATACCGAGACGTTACTTCCAAACAATTGACACATTACCCACCGGTGATTATTTTGACCATAATTGTTGAAAGTCTACGTGAAGTTTTTAAAAGAATTCTTCGTAGCAACAGCAATTTTAATCATTAATCAACAACTCACCCTCAATAACAAAATCCAATAATTTTTTTCGGGATTATTATTATAAAACATTTTCAAGTTTCCATTTGGTACAGCAGAATTATTGGAAAGCCTATTAACCCTTACACGCTCCTCAGGGTAAAAATTCACCCATTTATTATTTTCACATACTGTACAATCATCGATCCCTTTATGGTTACGTTGTAAGATGTATTTCATTAGAATGTGACGTTATGAGTGACACAAAATTTGTTGGTTTAACGTGTAGAGCAAACGTGGGCGAATTATTATTCTATTCTTTTTTATGCAACTATTCCTGAGGAGCATACGAGGGTTAATAGGATACCGGAAGATATAAAGTGTTGAAATGATTTATCTCCGTTCTGGCCCGGTCACGTGACGCATTCCGTATCTGTCGCGCACCTTTCGCAAAAGGTTAAAATGATATTAACAAACTTGCAAGTCTATCTGGCATGGCGTGGTGATTTTATCAAATAATTTTTTAAAAAATCGTCTACAAGGTTTTGCAAATTGATTCTATCGGTGCAATAAGTCGTATAAATCTTGTTAGACGAGACAGACAGTGGTTAGGCCACTCTGACCTAAACGGTCGCCTTTGTTGTCGCGCACCGATGCATAGTGAGCCGGGAACGCCATTTTACTGGCCAAAAGTAAACATGTCATTGGATCTTTCTAAAAGCTAGTAACCAGATGTTTTTGAGGTCATTGATAACGAATCTGACATCAAAATGGTGGATTCAATACTATGCATATACAGGGTGTCCCAAAATTCGTGTACTTCCCGGAAATGGGAGGTTCCTTGGGTCATTTGAAGCGACATTTTCCTTTACAAAAATAACGCCAGCGGCTTTGTTTAGGAGTTATTAACAAAAAACACGGACCAATCAGAGCGCGGCTACAGCGGATTGATTCTGGCTCGGCCAATGGCGCCGCCACGCTAAGCGGGACCTGTCGCTGAGTCGGACTCCATTTGCTCTAGCCGCGCTCTGATTGGTCTGTGTTTTTTGTTAATAATTCCTAAACAAAGCCACTGGCGTCATTTTTGTAAAGGAAAATGTCGCTTCAAATGACCCAAGGAACCTCTCATTTCCGGGAAGTACACGCATTTGGGGACACCCTGTATAGCCTAGGAATTAATTTTTCGTGGTTAACATCAAATAGACGCATAGAATATAAGACAAAATTGTATAATTATATTTCCGATGTTAATTCTAAATCTCAACAAAAAACATCCTGTAAACAGGAGTCAAGTTCTCTATGGCCGTAAAAAGTTGTGAGATCAAACAAAATACGGGCAAGTTCGTTAGCTTAGAAATAACTCTTGTAATACTGATAAAAGCGTTTGTAAAAATTAGTTTAAAAGAACGCTATTTAATTTTTGAGGAGTTAAAGAGTTGAAGGGCTAAATTATTGAAACTTGCCCGCTACCTAACACCTTTTATGGCCATTGGTTTAAAAAGTAATGGCCAAGTTTCATTAATTTAGACCTCCATGTAACTTTTTAAAAATTATATAGCGTTCTATTAAACTAATTTTTACAAACGCCTTTTTTCAGGTTTGCAACAGGTATTTCTAAGTTAACAAACTTGGCCGTATTTTGTTTGATCTCACAACTTTTTACGGTCATAAAGGACTTGGCTCCTGTTTACAGAATGTTTTTCTTGGGATTTCATAAATTTGTGTTGAAATTTTATTAATTATCAAGTAGGTATTACTATTATCCCTGATTCAATAAATCCTAAACATTTTTTCACTGTTCCTGAGATATCGTCATTTTTTTCTAATTCAAACGACTACATACGTCATGTGATTGGGCATACCGTACATGCTTTGAGTTAAGCCTTTTGAAAATTTTGTCATTTTTGCGGTAGGACGTTCCCGAGATACAGCCATTTTTTTAGGTATAAAATTTCAAACTTTAGTTTGTAAACAAAAAGATTTCAAACAAAAGGTTTTGATGATCTGGCAGTTAGTCAGTAAGAAAAGCGATTTTTGATGTCCTATATCTCGGAACCTACTAATGTTGAAAGATTAATGTTTTGCAAATATTGAGAAATGATAGCATTTAACAAGTGTACGAAATAACATTTCTCCATCGGCCTCCAGTTCCGAGTTACAAGCCTTTAGAAAACGACTAAGTTGTTTCGTGTAAAAGTTGGTAGTGCGAAAACTTGGCTGGTGCACGGTAGTGCGCCTAGATTGTTCAAATATTTCAACATCGGTAATTCGAATTCCTCTTCATCTGAATTTTCTTCATCATCCGTATCAATTGTAGAGGATACAGACATACGTGGTTTTTCTTCAATATACGGAGGACATATTAGTGCTAGCACTTCAGAAGGCAAATTTAATTTCTTATGGTATTGTTTTTGTCTTCGATTGTTTAAAATTATTATAGATATGAAAAGATCTGATGTTTCCATTGCCCTATGAAAATAAATAAAATAGAAATAAGAAGTATAATACACAATTTAACACATATAAAACTTACAAGGGAACACATTTAGTTGATACAAACTGATTTTGATGAAACTTTTGTGAGAGTTCTTTGAAAAATATTTGAGACGTGTTTGAGACCTGCAAGAAAATTTTTTTTCTAAACGTTTTTTATTTAAGCAATATATTAAAAATTTGATGTTTTTTAGCGGATTCTCGTATCTATTGTTACATAATTTTAATGTAAAGGGTGTGTGATCATCGATCCAAAGTAGGGGATACGTGTTTCAAGATTTTATTTTTTTTTTGCCATTTAACAATAATTATGCATAATGAAAAATAGTCTTGCACCTGGCGTGCGGAGGAAGGAATTCTGGCGCTAATTATTCAGAAGTTGGGCATCCTCTCAGATTTTGATGAAATTAAAATATGTTATAGACTTCTACGTATTGAACAACTTTTTCCCATACGTGTTATCGCCGCTCGATTTTAGTTTTCGAGATATTCGCAAAAAAACTATCGCTAATACTGTATTTAATTTTCTCTCTTGAATTTTCATATATCAGCATGGGCGATCGGTGTTCCTAATCAAACAAAAAAATGAATAACACAAATATTATATACAATATACAACATATACATATATAGAAGGATTTTCGTGTGCATGTACTACCAATTGTTTCGGTGAATCTAATCAATGTAATACAATGTAACAGTTTAACCAAAGAAGTACATACTAATAAGCAGATATATCTCGCGCAATTTTAACGTCACAGTCCAAGCCAACTATTCAGATGCCAAAACATCGTGGGACTTTATTTCTGTATTATAGTATAATCTACAGGGCTGCAGCTGGCTGCACCTGAAAATATAAAGCACCTTTCCTATAAAACAAGCCTGATGCTTGACACTCTTAAACATTTTTTTAAAGCCTTCCCAAAGTTTAAATTGTTAATAATCTTGCAACATTTGTGCATGAATTAAATAATGCTGGGAAACTAATTAAATAATGAAAGTACGCCTATTAATATATACAGGGTGTCCCAAAATTCCCTCAGCATCCGGAAATGGGAGGATGTTGAGATCATTTCAAGCAAGATTTTTATTTACGAAAATGTCATCTGAGGCTTCGTTAAGGAGTTATTAACGAAAAACACGGACCAATCCAGAGCGCGATCTACATGTGTTGGTGTTCAACGACGCTCGGTTGTCAGCGTGCCGCGACCAACACATGTAGGTCGCGCTCTGAATTGGTCCGTGTTTTTCGTTAATAACTCCTTAACGAAGCCTCAGATGACATTTTCGTAAAGGAAAATCTTGCTTAAAATGATCTCAGCATCCTCCCATTTCCGGATGCTGAGGGAATTTCGGGACACCCTGTATATAAAACATTTATTCAAACCTGTTACATAATGCTCTATAATGAATTCTAAGAATTAATAGTTTCACTTTGAATTTCAGAATTTTGTTTTTAGAACGTTACCCTCGGTTACACAATTATCAGAAATGAATAATATTTTGGATTTTGATGGTTCGAAGTATTGTGACTTTATAGGCAAAACAGTTTTTCAAAATGTTGAACTTCGAAAATTGACTTTTGGCCAGTAAAATCGCGTTCCCGGCCCACTGGGCGATATGTTGCGGGTGCTGCAACTTTCTATCGCACTCGCGAGTCTTAATATGGTCTACTTTCATGTACATTACTGGTCCGTGGATCTCTATGCAAATCTCCATTTTTGCAGACAAACTTCAAGAAAGTCAAGTCCGACTATTTCCTGGAACAGGAAAGTCTCACTAGATGGTCAAACATGAAAGTATACATATAAGCATATATAATTCTGTATCGAAACCTTTACCAACACATCCGTGGTAATTTCACGATTAAAATGATACCAAGCACGACTAAGTTCGGAGTGCATTTATCCATTTAATCCACGATAAACTGAGACCTCGACTAACCGAACTGATATCATCTTCAGTAAACGTGCGCCGAATGATGTCGTGTTTTGGCTCATTTTAATCAGCAGAACGTCACAAGTATGCCAGTATACTGCACACTGTTAAACATCAAAGTGTGCAATGTTTGTACAATAATCTTCAAGCGAATATAATAACTCTGTCCAACAACAAAAATGTTTCCATATAACTGTTGGGTGGATCTTATAGAGTTTTTCGCGCTGATTCCGAATCTGCACTTAATATTTCTCCTACACGCACAGTTTTTCAACAAATATTGTGATGTTATTATATAACATATTTTATTTTTTCTTTACAGCAAAAGATTCTGTAGACTTTCCCGAATCCAGTGATGCGCAATAGGGATACGTTGTGATTGTTTAAATATGTTTAAACAATCATTAAAGCCAGAGACAGAAACAATCATTAGAGACATTTTTTAATTTATCTGAAAAAATAAGGGTCCACCGGAAAATCGAACTACACACGTTATAGAATAGTCTTTTATCTTGAGGAACCACCCTTTCAACTTTCCAACGTTGACGTTTTTTTCGATCTAGAAAGCAAAATATCCTTGCCCGACATGACTTGCCGCCAGTGACACTCACCACTAGAGCAGACGTCTTGTTTTCTATTTAGAAAAATACGTCGACGTTGGAAAGTTGAAAGGGTGGTTCCTCAAGATAAAAGTCTACTCTATCGCGTGGTGTAGTTCGATTTTCCGGTGGACCCTTATTTTTTCAGATAAATTAAAAAATGTCATGATTGTTTAAACATATTTAAACAATCACAACGTATTACTATTGCACATCAGTGGATTCGGAAAAGTCTACAGAATCTTTTGCTGTAAAGAACAATAAAATATGTTATATAATAACATCACAATATTTGTTGAAAAATTGTGCGTGTAGGAGAAATATTAATTTCAGATTCGGAATAAGCGCGAAAAACTCTATAAGATCCACCCAACAGTTATATGGAAACATGAAAAATGTTGAAATTTGTTGGACAGTGTAATTTCTGTACTAAAGCACAAAGTTTGCTTGATGGTCACATGTGGGACAGTCAAATTTTTCCTCGAAATTTAGACGTTTCTTTTTCTGTAATCAAACGTTCATGGAACTTCATAGATCGTCTCATTCCGACACGGCGATCACCCAGATCACGAGTACGTTACGAAATGTCTTATGCACATATTCGCTCTGGCCCGTTGGAACAGGAGGAACGCTACGATCCCGACTTTCACGGGTGCGCATCCTGCTGCATTTCGCAATCGCGCCGCGATCGCGAGATTCGTCCGCGGGGTCGCGTCGGATAGGTTCGCGGCACCTACTCGCGGTTAATCACAAGCGAGCCGGCATAATGCACGCCGATATTTCGTCACAAGTCTGCCAGCCTGAAAACGGTCGACAATAGAAACTCGTACGAAAGGTTACGAGCGCGTTAGATACTGGAACCATCGGGGAACCGCGTTATGAAATGCACAATGCGGGGTACGGTGTAATGCTTGCTGCACCGTTGCAACCATCAACCTACTCACGACCGTTCTTTTCTGTCGGGAAATATCGAAACGATCCTCGTCTATTGTTTCGTGCCTGAGCTCTTCTCCCTTACGGAAATACTATGGAACGTAGCTTCAGATTAAAGTTATAAAACCTGAAGTTCTGGAGTTCCAAAGCCTGAAGTTTTTACTTACAACAGCCTTTTTTGGTTTCTCGAGAAACGTGTTTCAGCGTCCTGTGGAATTTTGGAAAAGCTAGGATAACCTCTCCTGGAAAAGACGTCATTAAAAATTATTCAAAACGGTGAGAAACAATTGTAGATGAAATTTCCAGAGTTTGCTGTAAATGGGAGATCGCCAATCTTTCAGTCAATAATGATTTTCATTGTCGTTTTACGAGCCGAGAGCTGACGGATATGACGTAGCCGAGGTTTGTTCTTATGAACGGGATGCTTGTGAACTAGCCGTATTGTATTCCGGATACTTAATATCTGTATATTTACTAAGTAGAATTTCTGAGCGATATACAAACTACAGAAGTTATACAAAAAGAACTTAGTAGTCTAGGCAAGACTCGGTAAGATTGATCAGAAGCAAAATCAGACTGAGAAAAGAGTGCTCGCGAGAAGAAGAAATCAGCAGAAGACACAGATTTTGGTTCTGTAAAGTGGTGGTTGTTTTAGGTTTAATGGTCGTATGGGATGAATGATAGGGATGAAGTTCAACAATGAGTAATAGAAGATAGAATGTCGAACTGAAGATAGAGAGACGAACTGAAACGTTTAGATTACATGAGTGATTCTAATGCTAGCGAGAATCTTATCGTTGGTACACAACAGCCGATGCCTGTTTCATCACCGGGTCGCCACTAGGTAGGAAAAGAGACCTCCTAGAAGTTAGCCCCCCACGTGTTGAATTAAATAATTTCAACAATTGTGCTGACTTGTGCTAGGCTAGTACAACTCAGATATACGATTATATGCTGTTTAGATAACTATTTCTTAATTAAACATTAATTAGTTGTCAAAAACGTTTTTTTACTATAACTTTTTTATTTATAATTTTTTTTAAGTAATACTTGAGAACAATCTTAGCACAACTTAGCACAATTGAAAAAGTTGAAAAAAAATGAAAAGTGGGGGGTACTCAAAAAATCGTTTTTCTCAATTTTCCATCTTATTTTTTATATTATAGTGATAATATTCGGGCACAATATAGCACAAACCTAGCACAATTCAGCACAATTGTTGAAATTATTTAATTCAACAAGTGGGGGACTAACTTCTTGGAGGCGGAAAAGAGAGGGGTTGTCGTGGACTAGCCGATGTCTATTTCACCACCGGGTCGCTGCTAGTTGGAAGCTTGTGAACAAGCCGGTGTCTATTTCACCACTGGGTGTCACAGGATTTCAGTGAGGGTAAGGTATTCGGGAAGGTTGGCTCTCGTAACTTTCTAAAGAATATAAAATAAAACCTCAAACGGTAAAGATTTATCTAGGTGGGACAACTTACTAGTTACTGGAGTTTTAATGGATGTGGAAAATTAGATTAAACACTGTCAGATGTCTAATATCAAAAGTACAATATATTCAAAAGTAGATTTAAATGGGATACATTTATTATCGTGTTGTATCGTTCGCGGAATCTAATTTCCGAACTCTCGGTTTTCACGCACTGAGAAATGCGGGAGTAGTGTAACGATCTGGACCTTCTACATGGACATGTGATTTCAAGAAGGGAGTAAAGGGAGTCACGTAGTCAAACACTCCGTGCGTAACAGTCGACAGAATTAGTCGAGAGAGATTTAGTCGTTTGAATTCGGAGAATGTTCCAACCCCCCCCCCCCCCCCCAAAAATTTTAATCGTAATATAGAATTAGAATTAATTGATTTGTGTAGATTTTTGAGTAACGAATGCAGCGACTTCTGTAACATCTCTGTAGCATCGAATTCCACGGTTGATTGCGTCGAATAATTACTACAGTTAATTCTATTTGTAGGCTACAGCCCCCTCTTTATTTTGATGGCACATCGTCGTGGGCTTCAGGCATGTCGAATACAACCATAAAACGTTACTTATTGTTCTGTCTCACGCAACGGGCCGATACGCGTCGTGAATACACGCCGAAGGGGACCCGCGCGGCGCAAGGGTTGTCTAATTTTACCCGATACCCCCGACCTGGATTACATAAATTACACGCCCCTCATAAATCACACTTTTTACGATCCACGTTCCAAAAAGTGATCAGCCTCATGGCTGGCCCCATGACAGGCTCCATCTTGTGTCCACACATTTCTTTTCCAGGGCCACGAAGATTTGTTTGGCAGGAACGATTTGGAACAAGGTTGATGGCTCTTTTTAACCCTCCCGGCATGATTATTTATTGATCCAGTCAGGCGTATGCATTCGTTTTAAAAATTGTTAATTAACGAGCTCTTGATGCCCATAAATGTTGCACAAAATTAGAAGAATTTATTTAACGATGCGAGAAGATGATTAGAATTATTTCAGTGCACGAATTACAGTTGTTTTCTTTCATATTTCGTATTGGAATACGTTGAAATTATTGTTGGAAAATTTTTTACGATTTTCAGACATTTCTCTTCGTTATTTATTTAATCATATTTTTAGTGGAAACTGGCAAATGGAACTGTAATTCATCCTGTTCCGCGCCGTTCCGTTTTACACGCCATTGCGAAGTTGCTTATTCCCAATACATATTCGTTTCGCAGAAAAACATGTAACTCCATAATCTTCCGAGATATCTCCGGATCGATATCCCCTATTGCGGGCAATGAGTTAGTAATTTTTAACTGGAACGTTCTTGCCAAACATTCTGCAGACGTTGCTTCTGTTAAGGATTCTGCAATGCGGGTACACTAACGCAACATAACGTCACTGGTCGAATGCCATTGTGCTACTTCGTAGAATGGTTCACATACGTAATACAGCCAGGCTTCGACAACACGCGCAAGTTTATTTATCATTCAGGTATGTATATCGAATTATCGAGATGAACATTAATGAGGTTCGTATAAATGGATAAATGGTAAATCTTGTTATTTTTATAATACTATACACATCAGTCACTTTTGAAGGTCGGTGGGTTTAGAGTTAAATATAAATATACTATATAGTGTGATAGACATAAATATCAAATACTACAAATATGGTGATAAAAATGAATATAAAATTAAATTAAACTAGCTGACCCGACAGACGTTGTCCTGTCCAAATGTCTATTTTGTCGATAATGTAATTTCCTATTAAAATATGTAAATTCTTATTGAAATATTGATTAAAAACTGTGACGTACGTTTTTTTGTTGTATTGAAATACGATTCAAAAAGCACTTTTAATTTTTCCCCAATTTCCCCTTTTTGCAGGCAAATTTTTCAATGTCTCTTTCCCTAAAAACTTTATTCGGAATTTTACGAAAATTTTTTTTTTAATTAACTAAATCGGTCTAGTTGCTTTCAAGTGATGCGCTTACCAACGAAAAGCATTTGATTTTTATTTATGTACGTATAGATATATAGGTAGATATATAGATATAGATAGAAAATAGAAATATAGAAATATAGAAATATAGAAATATACAAAAATATAGAAATATACAAAAATATAGAAACATACAAAAATATAGAAATATACAAAAATATAGAAATATACAAAAATATAGAAATATACAAAAATATAGAAATATAGAAATAGAGAAATATAGAAATATAGAAATATAGAAATATAGAAACATAGAAACATAGAAATAGAGAAATAGAGAAATAGAGAAATAGAGAAATATGGAAATGTAGAAATAGAATAGAATATAGAATATAGAATACATAGAAGAAGAAGATAGAAGATAGATGGAGTCAAAGCAATTTTTAAAGCTCACTTTGAAGGGTTAAATAATCGATTACGAAATGTCCCCAGAGTTACGAATGGTAGATTTTTGTTAAATATTTTGAAACTTTTTATAGGAATGAGTAAGGGCGGAATTTGAAGCGATTTACAAAAATTGAACAATATCAATATGTATTAGTTCGAGCAGATTAAACTGATGAAATTATTAATACAAAGATTTGTCGTAAAGATGGTTTACCGACGCGTTGAGGGGAACGTAGAAAAAAGAAAACAGTATTGATCAGGAGGGTGTTAAATTATGCAACCGGGCTGACTCGGTCGAACAAAGGCGTCTGGTCTCGGATAACATTCGTCGCGAAAGTTTTCACGCGAAACGTTTCTATCGAGCGTTCTGCAATGCGGTCGATTCAAATGTCGGCGGCGAAAGGCGGGTTTTCGAGTGTGTCTGGCCGTGACCCGCTTCGAATTACATAAGCGGAGCCGGCGGAGCCGGCTCTTGGTGGCCCCAAAGTCGACGTTGGCCAGGCAAACAGCCCGAGCGAACGAACCAACCGACCAAACGAATCAACGAATCAACCAGCTTAGGCTGCGCGGGGTGAACACCCAGACAAGGTCAGAGCCGCTGTCGAACCAGGCTGCAACGCAAGTGCAAGATGCGCCTCGACTGCATCCTTTATTCGCATTCTACTCGCAAACCTGTCCCTGAGAGAACAATTTTACAGCGCCGAGAACCGGCGCTCCAAGAGAAGTCAATCTAGTGGATTCTCCACATAAATAAAAGCGTGGAGCGCTAAACTATATTAACGTAATCATCGTGGGCGCTCCACGCTTTTATTTATAGTCAATAATATCTAAAAATATTATTTTTTCCTTTTTAGTGCATTCTAATATAAGCGTGGTTTTTAAAAAGATTCTTTATATATTTTTTTACTTCACATTTCGAGTCTTCAGTTACAGTGCGACATTTCAAAGGATTACATTTTGCAACCGAAAAAGAAATCAATCGTTACGTTACTTTTGATATATTATTAGTGAATTTTGATGAAGTTCATGTAACTTTTTTATATTGTCCGTGAATTTTAATGAAATTAATTTGTATACCAAATAAATTTAATGAGGAACAATTTTACCGTTCATTCATGAATTTCATTAAATTATCCTGAAGGATAAATATTCAAATTGAAAGAATAATATTGTTCTCCTAAAGATCGTTTCAAATAACATTTTCCTTTTTGAAAATATTCTCCGTTGCCTCGCTAAAGAGTTATTAACACAATGTTAATTATAAAATTATGGACTCTGGTTGGCTGGTGCATTTGGTCGATAACTTCTTGAGGGAACCGCAGAGAAAATTGTCGCAAAGAAAAAGGTTGTTCGAAATAACCTGAGGATTCACCCGTTTTAAGGAAGTACATTTTTGGGACAGCCTGTATCGAGAATTTAGGATCGCGGTAAACTTTCGCGTTTTTCCGCCGTGTCGAGATTACTTCATCATATTCTTGCCGGTACCAACTCACGGTTTTCTTGTTGCATTACGTAGCCCGTGCTGGATACTGCGTCGGTCTCCCAAATGTAATGTATCGTAACGGACTCTTAGCGCGGGGAATTAAATTCTTAAGAGGCTGCGAGTTTCCCGTTTGCCGCCGCTGCTAGACGAATTTGCTCAACGTACGGATTTCGGACGGTTACGTAAGGACAGATATTTTCAGATTACAGTACTCGAACGCCGATATCAATCGGAGAACATTTCGCCGGTTCTATAAATACAGGCTCCAGAATTTTCGCGTATTTTTGTAGCGGCACTGTGATCTGGACGCTGGAACCACGATCCACAGATGCTCGGCTGAATCAGTTTTCCATTAACTCTCGTACTATCCTTAGAAATAGTTGCATAAATAATTCTATGATACTTTTTCACCCATTTTTGCGTCACACTTTAAACTAATAGACTTTTCTTCATTTATCACGTCACATTTTCGAGAAATACATAAATAATAACAATAAAGAAGAACCAATCATTTTATAGTATGCAAAAGTAATAAAAGGATGAATTCCCACCTTGACGAACGTATGAGGGTTAAGAGGTGACATTTGAAATTTTCTGCTGTTTTTCACTCGTGAATAGTGTTCCTGATTTCTCAACATTTTTCATTGCTCGAGAAATGAGAAATAAGGCTATTTTTCTCGAGAATTTTTAATAAAATAAAAAAAGGTAATTATTACGAAAGGCTGGCCATACACCGATTTTGATAAAATTTAAATATGTCATAGATTTCGACATTTTAAACAACTTTTTCCTTTTCCAATATAGAGGGTCGCTTTTAGTTTTCGAGATATTCGCAAAAAACTATTGCTAATACTGTATTGAATTTTCCGTATACTAACACGCTCCGTGGCAATGTAAGGCCTCTTTGGCGCAGCGTCTGTTTACTTTTTTTTGTAAACACGTTGTGAGAATGACAGAAAACAGGGTCTCACTCTATGTAAGGTAATACATAATATAAAAAAAAGGATAAAGGAAGATTACTTGGTCCCCTTAGGGTTTCAAGTCCATACACCACTCCCTAACTCTTTCCAATTTCACCTATCGCCTAATTTCAATCAAATCCAACGGGACCTACCTTTTTATGGTGGGTTCCGAACCACCTTTTTTTGCCAACAACACGTGGCCAGTACTCAGAGACAAGTCACCGCCTGAAGTATACTGTATACCCATGCGGTCACCTATCCCAGCCCGGCCCACGTCCAACATTGTTTAACTTCGGTGATCGCACGGGAACCGGTGTTTGCAGCGAGGCTATGGTCGTTGATTAATACATAATATAATTTAAACTTTCAATTTTGAAAGATTACTTCTGGATTTTCGTATGCGTGGTCGGGCCTTCCTGATGGCCGGCCCTTTTCACCCCCTCCACGACCTAACCATAACTCATTCTAATCTTTGCTTTGTAACTGTCATTCAGAATATGAACCTGTAATGGAAAAATCATGCGATCAGAATGAGTTGAGGTTAGGTCTTGGAGGGGGCGGACGGGGAATACGCATACGAAAATCCAGGTATAGTCTTTCAAAATTTAACCTTTACTTTATATATGTATTACCTTATATAGAGTGACACTCTGTTTTCTGTAACTCCTCAACGTGTTTACAAAAAAGAATAAACAGACGCCGCGCCGCACAGTGGTCCAAAACGAGAAATTCAGTGTCATTTCGCCAAAAATCGACAGTCTCATATTAATATCAAATCAACATGTGTCTCTTCTTAAATGTTCATAGATTTCGAAAATGAAGAAAATAAATCAAATATAATTCAGATTTGAATTATACAAGCACTTAAGGTCGGTCACTTTGAAATTGGAATCTTTTACACGGAGAAGAGTCCTGAAGAGCTCAATTGATATTTCGTTTCGATTTTTTTGTTTGTTTTGAAGAGCATTCTTTTGAGATAAGAAATCGTACATGACATTAATGATTATTGTATATAATGTCTTCTAAATGTAATGTTGAATGAAATAAAGAAAAATCTCAAAATACTTTACAGTTGACAAGGTGCATCTTTTTATTCTTAAGAGATCTTGCATTGTAACAAAACAGAATATTTTCAGTAGATCTTTTCCTATAAGATCATGCAAAAATCTTTTCCCCCGCTGTCCCCCTGTTGAAGTTATTATAGTTTAATCCATCCGTGGCATATCATTTTATGTGTATACGTTCGGATCCAACGCCGAAACTCTGCAACGAAGTAAGACGTTTGAAGTTATAAATGAAGAAATAAATATTATTAATGATGAAATAAACAATCTAAAAACTTTTAGCGCAAATATTATTGAAATATAAATATAAGAAATCATATTATATTACAGGTAATTTCGTCTTCGCAGCGAATAAATATTAAAAAATTCAAGGAGTATACAAATGATACGGCTAAATATTTTATCAAAAATTACGGCTGGTACTATATGCCAGCATCTGTACACAAAATATTAATCCATGGTGCAGAAATCATACAGTATGCCTTAATTCCGATTGGCCAATTATCGCAAGAAGCTTTAAAAAGAAGACACAAAGATTTTTAAAAATTTAGTTTGAACAATACAAGAAAATTTTCCAGATCAATTACGAATGAAGATTTATTTTATAGACTTCTGTTAACATCGAATTCATATATATCCACCGCATGAATAAAATATGAGAAAATGTATGTTATTATATGTTATTGTTATAAATATGTTATTATTGTTGTTATTATATGTAATTGTTATTTTTTTCTTAATCTATCTGTTAAGTAACATTACTACATTATGTATTCCAAGTTTCATGGCAATATCTCTTATGGTTTAAAAGTTATACACAAATGTCATTGAATTTCTCGCATTGGACCATTGTGCGCCGGAGCTGCTTTACAAAATTCAATACAGTATTAGCAATAGTTTTTTGTGAATATCTTGAAAACTTAAAGCGTATCCGTATATTGGAACAGGAAAAAGTAGTTCAATATGTGTTGCTGCATAACATTTAAATTTCATCAAAATCAGAGTTTAAAAAATATTGGAAAACACATGATATTTGGAATATCGTTGAAAATATTTAACGAAAGCGCAAAAAACTTTAACTCAATGTTTATTCCTTTCCAATATATACATAACTTTAAAAACAAGGAAAAACTATACGTTTAATATAACTGATAAAATTTATTTAAAACCAAACTTTTATAAAATGAAACATTTTTTACGCTTTTGTTTTGAAATGACTTCTTAAGAAGCATAATGCGTCCAATGTAGAATCTGACAATCTATTTCTTTCTTTTGTAACAAAATCTGTAGCCGTAGAAAAATTTCTTTCATTTTGTGTGGATGTTGGCTTTATTGCATGTAGAACATCCAAAAGTTGCTGCAGATTAGGTGTCCTTTTTTCAGTTGACTGATAAATCTGGAATTCCTTTCTAAATTCTTGAAGGTTACTGCAATTTTTAATGCTAACTGTTTTTCAAGTGATAGTTCCTCATTCTGAGAATCTGAAAGTTTTTCACTATTTTCATTAGAATCATTGTTATATTGCTTTCGTAGAAGTCTGCTTAGAATTTGTTTTGCCATTTTATACATATCTGCGTTGGATGTTAAATAGAAAAATGTATCTTCTGAATTTTTTCGCAAAGATTCTGGACTATGCAGATATTTCATGAGGGATACAACAATCTCGTGTCTCTTCTTTTAGATATTTCTTCTTTAATGATAACAAGAAATTCATTACTCAATTTGGTATTCAGTTTTTCGAAAGTTTCAAATAAGAATTTAAGAGCACCTTCAGCAGTTAATAATGTCGAATCTTCTCTACTAAGAATCTTCTCTCTTCATCGCTGCCGCCTAAACATTGTGTCACATTTGTCGTGCAGCGAAAATTAAAACACCAAGTGCATCATCTCATATCAACACGGATTCTCAACAATTATTATAAATTATCACATTGCAAACGTGTATACATAGGCATTGATATGCTGCTTGTAGATAGCTTGTTGAAAAAGATTCATTTGTGAGAATATGTTATAAAATAGATGTGAGATTCATAAGAATTTTCCTAGATTTCTCATTTCTCGAGAAATTATGGTGTTACGGATGACGAACAGATGTTCAAGATCATCTCTGGCAGGAACCATCCTAGATTAAATACACGGATTCATCCTAGTTAAAACTACATATCTCTTTAGTTGAAATCAAAACATACGCACAACGAACTGGACGTTGACAAGATACGAATGTGACTAGAGGGTATTGAGAAGTATTACATGTCATCGCAAGAGTATACGAGTCCTTGCATTTCTGTTCTCGGGGGCTAGTATTTTCGAGGTCACGAATCGTGTCGCGTAGTGGTATATCTCGTAGAGTCCACTGTCAGTGAGATCGGGCTAAAGTTCCCCTTCGTATTAATCTTAACCGTATAGATTCCGCGAGTCCGGTATAAAATCTATTAGGCATTTATTAAGTTGCTCTCGAGAGCCCCGCATTGCCAATGCGTTAACACCGTGCATGTTTCAATACTTTATTCCAATTCTTATTCATTCGTGACAATTACATAATTATAACACATTCTTCAATTAGAATATATTTGTGTTCTTTGATAATTTCGCGTGAACTCATTAAACCCGTAATTACTGTTCCAGAATCCTAATCAAGTAGTTGAACGTCCCACATGATACAATCTTACCGCTCGGATTGTATCAATTTAGATTATACTTGTTACGAGGCCTACTAACAATCCTAGCGACTCCCTGATCAACGCATCAGGTTCATTCGCGACTTTTCAATAGTCCAAACAAAGAACTGTTTCAACCTAGCGGCTCCCTGATTGCACAGCAGGTTCTTCCGCATCCTAGCAGCTCCCTGATTACGTGATTACGCAGCAGGTTCGTCTGTACTCTCACCCAATAACCTAGCAGCTCCCTGATTACGCATCAGGTTCGTCCGCATCCTAACAGCTCCCTGATTAACGCATCAGGTTCGTCTGTGCTCTGTTCCAACCTCCTAGAGACTCCCTGATTACGCATTGGGTTCGTTCACGAAGTTTCACCATTTCTATCAGCTCCCTGATCAACGCATCAGGTTCGTCTGTTCTCTGTTCCAACCTCCTAGCGGCTCCCCAATTATGCATTGAGCTCGTCCGCGTGCCTTAACTAACAAATTGATACCATATTCCTAGGATCACAACCCTTCACCGGCCACTCGTGCTGCTCACGGCCCTGGCTCGTAACAACAGTATTTCTCGAGAAATGAGAAATAACGAATTGTAAAATTTCTCGAGAAGGAACACTATTCGTGAAGATTAGAGTTGTCACTCTTCGACATGTGATTAGAAAAATTGTAAAAATATAGTTACCGATTTTATGATTATTTGTTATTTATATGTGCTTCCCTGAAAGGATTCTATCGAACAATCCGAGGAATCTAAATTCCTTGAATGAAACTTTACAAAATGATGCACAGTGGGCCAGAATGGTTCAGTAGCTGTTCAGTGATTCTTGTTGAGAATTAATACTCTACCTTTATCTTGTATTCGCGCCATCTGCGTGAGAATGCATAATTTAACGGGCCGATCTTTCTTTGTTTTTTTTTTCTGTTGGTCTCTTCTGTATATCTATACCTACTAATCTATACTCTATACGCGTCTACACGCGAAAGCATGTGTAATCTCGTATTTAGAATAAAGTCTATCTTGTGAAGTAAATCGACGATCCACGCCCACGTAATTCTAACAATTCTTAAATGTCCATTACATTCGAAAGCGATAATATTAATTAAAGTTATTAAAAACTCTCGTTACAGTAAGCATTCAAAGATCAAACTTTTTCAGATACGATTTATCATCGAAAAAATTCCGTCTCTTCATAACGGTGTTCTGGAAAACATACTGAAGATTAAGTGCTCAAATTTTTTTATGAATAATTTATATCTATTATATGTTGAGAACGCTTTAGGAACTAAACGTTAATGTTCATAATTTATTATTTTAAAAAATGCTTAGTCAAGTAAGGGAAATCGTCAAAGTTTTTCACCTTTGACAAGGGAAAAGTTAAAATGTTCAAAAAAGTTTCGGCTTTAACAATGTGGAATATTTTCAGCAACATCTCCTCTAAAAGATCCTGCAAAGTTTTCGTTCCGATTATGATTGGAAATTAAAGCATCGCGTGACACGCAATTCCGCGACGAGTCGCGTTGCACGAGACGCATGACGGCCACTCAGCGGCTCTTAAGAGTGTATAGACCTAACCCAAACCTATCTTATGAATTTTTTATATTATTCGACTATTAATAAACATTCGAATTTCTTGCTAGCTCAGTTGAATGATTTGTATTTGAGAGATCATAGCGACAGTAACGAAGTATAGCATCACAGCAGATTTCCGATATTGAAAACCTGTATTTTACAATTATTTAGAGGGATTATAGTATAGATTTTTGTTTATCAATGGATAAACATAATTATTAGCCGAAAATCCGTACGATGAATTGATTGTAGTCAGTAACTTTGTAAAATATAATACTTAATCTTGTTTGAATATTTGTAATTCTTTAAATGAGATATTAATAACACATTTTTGTTATTTCATTAAACGTAGTAAAGTTAATTCATTGAAAAATTATGGATTACTCATGTTTGAAAGCCTAAACAGCCAGTTTTCAATTATTATTCATTATTCACAGGATTTTTCAGATATTTCCAGTGGCGTGACAACAAAATGTTTCCTACAAAAAGTAATCAGTAATCTGTATTCCACAAATGTCAATACAAAAAATTTAAAGAATTATTTTGTTTTAATAAAAAATTGTGGTTACCTTGATTGTTTATTTATAATTGTATCTTTTTTATTGAACAATGTTATAGCTGACGCCAAGACGAATCCAACGATCTATTTAATGTAGTCTTTAAGTTTTGAAATAATGGTGAAATAGGCGTGAACAGCTGCCGAGCCGATCTGGCCCACTGTGCGATGCACTGATAAGCAGCAAAGAACATAAATAAATAATCACGGCTAATGATCAGAAGGATAGGAAAAAAGAAGATTGGGGAAAAACGATTGTTCATGATTGCGGATCGCAGAAAAAGGTGGCGTCCATCCTGCACAAAAAAAAGAAGTGCAAAACGAACCGAGTAAACGATGATCTGTCCAATCAATTAGACTCGATTAATTTTTTTCTAGTCGACATTTACTGTTGAAATACTTAATTGAACCTCGCGAATGTTGACGCAAGGATTTACCCTGTGATTCTTTAATCGCGTAAGCTTACGTAATACGATCCAATTTAGCGCGAGTTCATTCGTTTCGTTTGTTCGTTCGTTGGTTGGTTCGTTCGCGGGCTGTGCACGTCGAGCAATTCTCCATTCGTACAATTACCCAAGCAAACCAGTCAAGGAATCCGCAAACTCGGAACAACAAGCGAGAAAGCGCGTTGATTGCCAATAGAAATTCAATTCGAAGCTCGTTGCGTCAGAGGCAGCGCCGATACAAAACGTTTTGTCGATCGTCTGTTAAGAAATTATGGTATTAGCCGGGGATATGGTCGAGCATTCTTACCAGTTTTTATAGTGATGATCACTAACTGCAGATCTTCAACGTCAGGTTTACCGTAGAAATGATTTCTAACATTTTCAACGTACCTTTATTTGTTCGAGTATATATTTAAAGAGACAATGAGACATTTTGATAGATACGTTCTTGTCATTTTTTATCATGCAAAATAGACTTCATGTTATAATGAAAAAATAAATTGAATTATATATAGAGATTATTTTGTATTAAAAATATTATAGATATAATTATGCCTTGATTCCAAAGCCTTGGAGAATATTTGAAAGCCATATAATAATTAGTTTGATACATGGTAACAGCTGATTGTAATTTATTTAGTGGGTGACTGACTCGACGAATAATTACGAGACAGATTATAATTGAAATGATTATTTTCCACTTTTCTTTCGAGCATTAACCTATCAGAGCGAGCGTTTTCCGACCGGTTGACGCACGTATACATTTATCTCAGAGCAATATCTGCCCGTTACATAAATTGAGCACTTTCCCACAATAGGTTCTACCTTTTCGAAAGCAATTCTACGGTTGCAACACGGATTATGGCGCAAAGCTCCTATGGAAACGCGCGAAACAGTTTCAAGCGACTCGATTTTATTTTTAAAAATTCATTGACGGACAAAACAGCTGCGAAATCTTATTGCAAGAAGTTTGATAATCTTCGGAAAATGAAATGCTTGAAATTGCCAAGAAGATAGCACCTCAGAGCAGCTCTTAATTAAAACATCGTCTTCGACGCGTTTGGCCTATTGTTCGTGACGCAGCCAGCTCGGTCGGTGGACATTGTATTTTATTAGACCGTGATGTCTCGTTTCCGGTAAGACGAGTGCTGCTCATTCCTTTTCATCGCAAACGTGTTCTACATGCGTACCGGTGTACCGGCGATATCTGTTCCCGTCCGGTCTCGTTTCCTTTCTCCGTAAATCTACTTTTAGATCGACCTCCCTCTGCGTACGCTGGATCGCTGAATTTGTCACCTCAACGAAACTGAATGAATCACTATGCGATACACGGTGTTTCGAAAATCGTTCGGACACTTACCGACATCGATTCTACACTCTCACCATTTTTCGACTCGCCGCCACAGTGGTCCGATAGCCCGGTTTTTCTGGCCAAAACTATTATAGCGTTATTTCAAGGTTTAATGTTATATTATTACCAACAAAAAGATCCTGTAAACAGGAGCTAAGTTCCTAAGGCCGTAAAAAGTTTTGAAATCAAACAAAATACGGCAAGTTCGTTAGCTTAAAAATTGCTCTTGCAATACTGAAAAAAGCGTTTGTAAAAATTAGTTTAAAAGAACTATATTTAATTTTTAAAGAGTTACATGGAGGGCTAATTTATTCAAACTTGGCCGCTTCCTAACACCTCTTATGGCCATTGGTTTAAAAAGTAACGGCCAAGTTTGAATAATTTAGTCCTCTATGTAATTCTTTAAAAATTAAGTAGCGTCCTTTTGAACTAATTGTTACAAACGTTTTTTATTCGCTTTTATTAGTATTGCAAAAGATATTTCTAAGCTAACGAACTTGCCCGTATTTTGTTTACTCTGCCAACTTTTAACAGCCATAGAAAACTTGGCTCCTGTTCACAGGATGTTTTTCTTGGGATATCGTCGATTTTTCTTAATTGTTTTTTTCATTAGTATTTGTTGCGACTTCAAGACTAATAAAACGCATACTTACGTATGTTATGCTTCTATGTTCTCTCCTACGTACCTATTACGTAATGATTTTTTTTTCAATGCAACCCCTTTACGGTGTGAAATTTCAAACTTTGATAATTATTCCTTTGAGTGTTTATTATGGTGGACCTATATACCAAATTTCAAGCTTGTGGGTCAAATGGGAAGTACCCAAAAGGTTTTGATAATCTATCAGTCAGTCAGTGAGAAGTTTAGCTATTTTTGAGGTCCTATATCTCGGAACCTACTAATGTTGGAAGATTAATGTTTAGTCAATATTGAGACATGATAGCATTTAACAAGTGTACGAAATTACATCTCTCCGTCTGCCTCCAGTTCCGAGTTACAAGGCTCTAAAAACGGCTAAGTTTGAAATTTCCTGGAAATTGAACTTAAAATTATCCTCAATTTAAACTTGACATTTCCCCCAATTTAAACTTGAAATTTCCCTCAATTTAAACTTGATATTTTCGTGTAAAAGGAGGTAGCGTGAGAATTTGGCTGGTACACTACCGTGCATCTAGATAGGTCGTTGCATTCGTCTTGATACTAATTCGAATATTATGAAGTAAAAAATATATGTTAATATCGAAAAAAAATTGAAGTGGCCTTCGTTTTTTAGAAAAAAGGAATTTTTCACTCATTCGACTGCATAGCATGTCCCGAAAATATATTTCCTTGAAAAAAGAGATTCCTAGAATTATTTCGAACAACTTTTTCCTCTGCGAAAGAAGAAGATCCAATCAGAACGGGGTTGCTAGACTGTACTATAGTAATTTTATGAAACGTAGAATCAGTTGCAGCCACCGTTGCCTCAGGAGACGTAACTGCACCATTTTCGTAACTGCATTATTACGAAGATAGGTATAGGCACTTACTAGTTGTGCAAGTGCCCACGAGGATATTCGTTACGTCGCAGAACCGAAGCAAATAATCGTTCCACGTGTGCTATAAGTCACTCATGCTTCTGGTAACTATGTATAGTCTACGTTGAATTCCCTAATCATATGCAAATTCAACTGTGTTTACCCGGTGAAGCCATTGAAAGCTCTCGAATAAGTTCATTCATTAGTGCATAATTAATGAAAAATTCAAAACGCTCTCTTCAAAGATAATTCGATTCAGTGATTACGCTGTAATCTCGCAAGAACAATAATTGCACAGCAATAAACTTGAACTCATTTCAAATCCTCTACTTACGCACGCCATTATTAATTTTTCTCCTAAATAATTTTACAAGGTGCAGCCGATGAAAAACCGAGGATACATTTTTCGCCAGAAATGTTGCAAATTCCAACGACTGCAGCGACTTCATAGAATTTTTTTTCAGAATGGATCTTCCACAAATTTTGAGATTCATACCTCCTCTTTCCAACGAGTCCTCGCAAATTGAGATAGAATTCTTTTTCACCGTTTTATGCAACAAAAATGAGGACCTAGTTTGGTGATACAATTGTAAGATCACTTTGATGTTGTGCCTGGATATGTCACATTTAAACCTTTATAAAGTAGCTACAAAGAATCGTACGTTAAGTTTCTTTATACCGTTGTAAATAGCTAGTTTCAATCTTCACATCCACGGAAGATTCGTTGACGAGAAATATTTTTTAAAATTCCTGGAGATGTTTGAATTCGTGCATTTTTAAGAAAAGATGGGTCTTCAGTGTCTTGTTTGTTCACGGTAGAAGACAATCTTTGTGAAAAATTCCTAATTGTACGCGAAACTAGAGGATTCAAGCTTAAAAATGAGTGAAAGTTTGTTGTGATGCGATCATTTTTCAAGAAGTTATGGCAGTTTAAATTCCTCTTGGATGTATTCTATACAAGCTGTCCCAAGAACGTGCTTCCTTGAGACAAATACAATCTTTTTCGGGTGATCCTGTATATTTAAAAAAAAGGTACTTATATAATGGACTTATTCTATCCTGTGTTAATAATTAAACAACAGACTAAATTTGTTTCTCTGTAAATAAAGATTATGTTTTATTAAATACTTATTAATTTACACTTTTTACAATTATTTACAAACTCACCTGTAAATAATGAAACGACGATTAGAGTCTATTGTTCACTGTTTATCTGTATCTTTATTTAGGTTTTATGCACGTGTGCTCTCTATTTTCTTTTACTCTTTCTCCTCTCTCTATCTATCTTAAATGTGGAAATAGTTTAAAGAGTGCGCTGAGCATACAGAGCGCGCTCGATTTAAATTAAAGAAAGTATATTTTCTTTACGCGAATAATATAAAAATCTGTATTTCAAAGAAAAGCTGAAATCAGAGTATATTCGAAAGATTCGAGACGATGACCGACTCGGCCGAGCAACCATAAGTTACACAATAGCAGGCTCGCTAACCTGACCTAACCGTGTGCCGCGCGAAAGAAGCGAACATAACTGGCCGGCAAACAGCGATCATTCCCCAGAACCCGCGAAAGCAACGAAAGAAGATCAAAGCGTGCGAGCGTCATCTCGATGAAATCGCGTCGATCTAAGTTTGTTTCTTCACTTTTGGAAAACAGAGTTACATAACCGTGTGCAATTACGTAACACGTACGATCTATGGTATTACATAAATAATCTGTTTAACATACGGAGCACCAACGCGCAACGGAGCCGCGAGAAATTCGCGAGTGGTTTCGGATATAATATTCATTCGAGAGATCTAGAGATCTGCACACACACACGCTCGTATTCTTGGCAGAGAAAACGGCAAGACAGTTGCCGGCATTGTTCGGAGCTCAGAAATCGAACGAACCTGGTCGCATTGTTCCCGGAGACACCCGTGACATAATCTATTGCACTGGCTCCGATGACCATGACGAAGAATGCTCCGATGCCAAGCGAAGAAGATGCTGCCGAATCTGATTCTTCTAATAAATTTTTCAATTTTCTACAAACATTCTACATTATGCTATAATATATGCTAACACATGCTGGAATTGTATTTGCAGGAATATCTGCCTAATTATAGAAATTTTTCCTCGATATTTCAATCGACTACAACTGGCGACGGTGTCAATATAATTAATTACACTGTCCAACGACAAAAATGTATCCATATAACTGTTGTTTGTGTCTTATAGAGTTTTTATCGTTGATTCCGAATCTCGCCTTAAATTTTTCTCCTACACACACAGTTTTTTAGAAATTTGAGTTTGAAAAAAAGTCATATTTCTCTACTTTGAACTAATATTGTGATGTTATTATATAACACTCTGTACTGTTCTTTACAGCAGAAGATCCTGTAGACTTTCCCGAATCCAGTGAAGTGCAATAGTAAACGTTGTGATTGTTTAAACATTCAATGAAAATATTCACACATGTTTAAATCAAGGCGAAGGGACACACACCATTTCTGTACACATTTTTGAGGATGTTTTACAATTTATATAAAAAGATTAGGGTCCAGCGGAATATCCAATTGCACCAAGCGATAGAGCAAACTTCTATCTTGAGAAACCACCCTTTCAACTTTTCAACATCGACGTATTTTTATTACCACGTTTTTATTAGTTTGGTTTCTTGTCTATTT
>CM052341.1:20977600-21082540 GCA_028455595.1 Lasioglossum vierecki | reverse complement strand
ATTGGTCTCAATCGTATTTTCAAACTGACTATGGTTGGTCTTGATCGCATTCTCAACTTAAACTATTGACTGACTGTCTGATGATGAGCCATCCTTTTATAACTTCGCCAATCCTTTGTTCTAGGCTTAATCTTCTTAGGGTTAATCAATTCTTCATAATCTCTTCTTCACGTTGGCATTTCAACTTCAATTTCAAGGATGTTTAAATATCAATTCCTTTATATCTTGGTGGATCGAATGGCTCTACGCATCCTCTTGGCTAATTAGTCATCAGTCAATTGTTGCTATTTTTTACATTCTTCGGTGATGAACAATTTCAACGGATATATGATTTAATTATTCGCTCGCATATGTTTTTCGAATTATTTCATTTGTTTTTTAAAATAGATTTTACTTAAATCTATCGCTCGCAATATAGTATAAAATACGATAATTCAAGTATAAATTATAATATTTAATGTTATAATTCATTATAATTCTCGTGCAATATTAATGGAACAAATACTAAAAGAAAATCAGAAATTACATGATTGAGTTTATTGATTATTGCTCATGGCAGAACCACTGGACGTGACATTAGAATACATGCAATTCAATAGTAATTTTGGGTATATCTTAATACATACGTATGTACAGGGTGAGTCACCTCTAACGTTTGCACCTCAAATATCTTTGTTGTTTCTAAAGATATGTAAAATATGATACGGACAAAGTTGAACGGTACAATGAGACTGACACGATGCCAAAAAAAGTTTTTATGTCACTTTTTTTAGAGATATCAAGGTCACCTTGACTTTTTTAAACGGAGCCACCCTTTTTTAAACACATACAATGATAGTCTCTTTCATTAGGAATTCAGTGACTATAATTATTGCAAGGTCATTCAAGGTCACAGAAAAAGAAAACGTAGGCAATTTTTCTCTTACTCACGTAAGGATTGACAACTATAGCTGTTAAAATAATAATTTTATTGTTTTCATTAGTCGTGGGATGCTGTCTTGCATGTACACTTTCAGTACGTCGAAACAACCTGTACGTATTAATGAAAGTTTGTCTAAAAGGAGTGTTTCGCTCTGGGTAACTTTCTTCATAAAGTAATCGGGCCTGCACTGCATTTTGTTTAGATTTACAGTAAATCGTGATCATATCACACTTTTCAGTCATTGAATAAGACATAGCGGAATTGCGTTTAGAAACATACTAATAGTAAATAAGAAGTCTAAATAACAATAATATTGAAGGACATTAGTATGTTTATTTTAATTACGACCATAGTATGTTTACTATTTACTACAAGTCTCAACCGTGGTAAACGTATTCTGCTGTCATATTCTAAATCTTATACATTTGGTCCGTCTACGACCTTGAATGACCTTCGAATAATTATAGTCACGGAATTCCTAATGAAAGGGACAATCATTGTAGGTGTACAAAAAGGGTGGCTCCGTTTAAAAAAGTCAAGGTGACCTTGATATCTCAAAAAAATGACGTAAAACGAAATTTGTTTTTTGGCATCGTGTCAGCCCCATTGTACCATTCAATTTTGTTCTTACCATATTTTACGTATCTTGAGAAACAACAAAGATATTCAAGGTGCAAACGTTAAGTAACTCACCCTGTATATGTAATTAAAGAGTAGAGTATTTTGAGAAGATTGAAATATATGCAATTAAATTAAAGAAATTAAAGTTTGAGTAGACTAGAAAATCTGGTCTTTTGAGTATATTAGACCAAGTGAATTCTTCTCATGAAAATTGAAATATAGCAATTGAATATAGTGTGCGCAGAGGTGTCGGTGTTACTTGTCCGGCTTGTCTGTCTATTACTCACCGTTTCTACTTACTGACAGCGTCAGAAATGATTAAACGCGAGTACCAGTGATCGAGTTGAACTGTCAGATATCGATACGGTATCGACGACGTTTTTATCGTTGGATCTCCTCACCTAAAGGAGAATCGATTTGTACTTTTTACATATTTACCTCTGCACGAGAAATCGTCCGATGCTCGATGGAGTCATCGTTGAACCGCGCCTTCTGTAAATACGCAATAATATCGTGCATTGGCTTGACAAGAAAGTAATTTCGGTAAAATCTTAAAAGATTGTCCGGTACAATTATAAATAAAGTTATTACTGTTTTATAGTACGTTCAAACACTTTCGCGGTTCACCGTATATAAAAGAGAAAAATATTTCTGACTATTCGGCTGCAAGATGATCTGCCCGCCGTGCACCACTGTGAAAAAGGTTCAATTAAAACACTCGATCTCTCACTCGCGAAACGTGTAACTTGCAACAACCGACGCGGCGGCATTAGATAATCGAGTTACATAAACAATTGTTCGCAACGATGTATGTTTAACAAACTGGTCTAAGCTTATATAAATAATTTACGTCGCAAATTGATTTAAAGATTTTTACGAGCTATATTTCATAAGCTTATACGAAACAGATATTTTCTATGCAAATACTTTCTGTTTCTCTTGAAAAAGTTGATAATGTTGTGATTAATGTACAGACATGCTCGAAAATTGTTTTATTCTCTCGACTGTTGTAAATTGCAACTACGCATTCTTTTAATCATTACAAAATCGTTCGATACAGTCCGATGGATGTCACACGGTAGAACTGATTCACCACTAGCGAGACGATTTAGTACGTTCAATGTAGCGTTAATTGGAATTGTCGAGACGCGCGTTCCTACATAAATATCCGAGCGCTGGCTTATAATTAGACAAGTCGGTTGTTTCGTAAACAGGCGCCGCATCCTTGATAATTAATTACTTGGCGGATGAAAGTTACATTCAATTTTGGCCTGAAACCGGCGAGATCGGTCGATCTTTTCGAAATTTTTAGTGCTACATTTGAACAGTAAAACGATTAAAAAAAACAAGTATACACATGCATAATACATATTATATAGATATTGAATATATTATTATATTATGTAAAATGACAGATTTGAATATAGTCAAAATCGTCGTTTATTTTAGCAACTACGAAACTTTCTGAAGTTTTTTTTAACATAATAATACTGTCCAACCAATATCAACTTTTTTCTTCTTTCCAAACAACTGTTTGGTGGATCTTATACAGTTTCTCGCGCTGATTTCCGAATCTGATCTTAATTTTTCTCCTAGACGCACAGAGAAATTTGATTTTGAAAAAAGGATATATTTTTCTACATATTTTTCAACAAACATTTTGATGCTATTATATGACATATTGTATTGTTCTTTACAGCAAAAGATCCTTTAGACTTTCCAGAATCCAGTGATGTGGAATAGTAATACGTTTTGATTGTTTAAACATGTTTAAAAAATCGCTGAAGACGGAGAGTCACCACTTTTGCACACATTTTTGAGGATACTTTTCAATGTATATAAAAAAATTAGGGTCCTGCGGAAAATTGAATTACACCACGCGATAGAGCAGACTTTTATCTTGAGAAACCACCTTTTCAACTTTCCAACGTCGACGTTTTTTTCGATCCAGAATGCAAAATATTCATGCCCGACATGAGTTGCCTGCCGATAGTCCGCTAGACGCTCACCACTAGAGCGCGGGCGCGGGTGTCCGCCTAGCCGTATCCCGTGGAACGCTCGCTCTAGTGGTGAGCGTCATTAGCGGCAACTCATGTCGGGCACGGATATTTTGTTTCATAGTCAGAAAAATACGTCGACGTTGGAAAGTTGAAAGGGTGGTTTCTCAAGATAAAAGTCTACTCTATCGCGATCTGTAATTCGATTTTCCGCTGGACCCTAATTTTTTCTATATACATTGAAATATTACTATTGCACGTCACTGAATTTGGGAAAGTGTAAAGAATCTTTTGCTGTAAAGAACAGTACAATATCTTATATAATAACATGACAATATTTGTTCAAAATAGAAAAAAAGGTTCTTCTTTCAAATTGAAATTTCTCAAAACCTACGCGTGTAGGAGAAACATTAAGGCTAGATTCGGAATCAGCATGAAAAACTCTATAATATCCACCAAACAGTTACTTAGAAACATGAAGAAAGTTGAAATTTGTTGGACAGTGTTATTATATTATGTAAAATGACAAATTTGAAAACAGCCAATATCGTCGTTTGTTTTAGCAATTACGAAAGTTTCTGAAGTGTTTTTTGACAGAATAATAAGAATGTCTATCAATGATGGAACCAACGCGAAACCTTCCCGAGACTGAACGTCGATCCACACGTAACAATTCTTACGTCACGTTCATTTTCATAGGAACTGGTACTTAAAAGTAAACGATTACACGCGTGAGTGTCGTCACGTAGTCCTCGACTCCTTCAGTCATGTTTTTCACGTCTTCTAGCGAATCGGCCGGGTTAGAACGAAATTGAGAGTACAACTCTAATCGAGGTCATGCGTATTTACATAACTAACTGTGCGCGATCGTCGAGTTGCCTATTGTAATCGTTTCTGCATTTCGTATTTCATTCTCTCGACCTCTTGCTTTTGATATTATTCAACTGAACATGCTTCACGCAAAATTAACATTTTTGACATTGCTTATAAGGCACTGGGATCGAATTAAAAAATCTTCCTGCAATAATGTCGTGATGATATCTTGATACTCTGAAATTTTGTTTACGTTTCTGCTCTTAATTCTACGCTTAATAATTGTACGTCGAAAACATTGTGGAGATGTAAATTTTGTGAAAAATATTAAGTATTATAAATATTAAGAAAGTTTAACCCTTATACGTTCCTCAGGGTGAAAATTCACCCATTCAATATTTGTATATACTGTAAAATTATTCATCCTTTTATGTGTACGTCGTGAGGTGTATTTCTTTAAAATGTGACGCTACGAATGAAACATAATGTGTTGATTTAACGTGTAAAATAAAAATGGGTGAATCGTTATCCTAGTCTATTTTATGCAGTTATATTTTAGGAGCGTATGAGGGTTAATAACTTTCTTTTTTGAATATTTAAAAATACCAGAAATATTGAATTTAATTTATTTTGTTAGTGGAGACTGACAAATTAGAATGGTCCCCGGAAAAGTCGCCGATTGGACCGGTTATGGTTCGCGCGACTATCTCGCGCGGACTAGAAAAATCTGAGATTATTTTAGGGCTTCGTGGAACCTTCTGATTTGATCCAGGCCATCGTCAGCCAATATCGCGGCCTCCTATCGGGTGCGACGCAATTATGTAAGGTGTAAATTCTATCTGAAAGATTACATAAGCTGCGCATGCTGATTCCACGAGCCGGTCGAGCGCGATCGGTGCTCCTAGCAAAACGAATTGTTTACCACGCCGAGAATAAAACTTCGTGGCGTCGACTCTCCGACATCAATTACGCCTGAAAAACTCGAGCGTTCGCTATCGTTGTTGCAGCTCGAAAGCCCCTCCCGACGACGAGCCGATGACTAGCTCCGTTTTAATTCACGCTCATTCATTACATAAACCCGCGGCCCTCTCCGGGTGTTTATCGAGCGATCGTTTTTATTTTTAATCGCGAACCGTTCGCGCAAGCCGAACCGCAAACCGCTCCAACGATTACGAGACTTTCGTTGAGCGGTGCTGAACATTATTGAACAAATACTCTCGTATCACTTGGTCGAATTAATTCGAAAATATTCTACCGCGACAACAAGCGATTTTGCGAAACTTTCGTTCGCGAGAAATTCAGTAAGTGTTATTAGTAATAAATTTTATGCATTCGTGACAAGTAATTTAATTTAATATCATCGGTGCAATGTCTACAACCTGTCAACAACAGAAATCAATTTTCATGTAACTCCTTCTACATTACACAGACTATTCTTATTTAGCATCAAGTTATGACACAATTAATCACTTAGAAAATTCTGAAGAGATAAGCATTTTTATATTTTGCAAATGTAAAAAAAAGCCGTATTTATTATAATCAATCGTTGACAGGCGTTCGTTCCGATCTGTCTTCTTTTTCAAATTTATTGGCGATCGTGATTTTACAATTTTTTTGTTATTTTCGATTTTCTTTCTATTTTTATGAATTTAACTGTATATAGGGTTGTCTACTAATACGCATACGCTAATACACATTCAACCCTATAGTTCGACCATCCTAACGAGTAATATATCCCGATTAATCACACAGCAAGATGAAATATAATAGGATCTTAACATAAAGAAGGGTTACAATTTGTCCTTAAATTAACATAGAAATACGAATTGAATTAAATTAAAACAAGATTAAAATATCTACACTGTTTCGGTTGGAGCGAATTCCCCTAAGCTCGCGACGCAGGATGGCCGTTCATAGTTGATCTAATAAGGCCCTGTTGGTGATGGATCGGTGAGCGGTACGGGGTCTCACGTAACACCTCCAAACATAGTTCTCTCGGACGCGAGGTGACTGCTAGCCGCCGCCGCCACAGCCACAACCGTCGCATTTTTACTAAAGTGTTGCAACCTTCTTCTCCCGAAAGGCTTCGGCTTCGACCTGAACGGAGTCAGCTCTCCCGACCCGGTATTCCCGCGAAACATCGCAGCGTCTAGTTCCTAGCTACATTATTCCATAAATCGCCACGATTGGATCCCGTGCGTGCGCAACACGTAAGCCGCAATTGCGAAATCTGATGGACCCGGCTTGTGTTTCGCTTAGTTATGTCATTTCACCAGGAAACAACGAAGACATCGACGGTCCGTAGTCGTTGCTCCAGCCGGGTCATTCGTGACCCTAGAATTACGATTTTTTCCAAGAAATATTCGAAAAGAAAAAGTCCGGACATTTTTCGAACCTATTGTTACGTATGCGGACGGTACCGTTGATAACTGTTGAGAGGGTACGTGTAAATAATTTTATAGGAAGACAGTGGAAGAAATATATTTAGATGTAGGAAAACCTAGTCGAAAGTGTCTACAAGACGGGCGCGCGATTAGAACTAAACCCCTAAACGAGAAGATGGCGGTACGTACCTTTATACCTGAAGGGAGGACTGTATCTTATAAAAATGAAGGGGAACCCACCAGGTATTTCCCAATATACTTAGATGTTGGGTTTTCGCACAGTAAGATAAAAGCCAGATGTTTTACCTTGACAGTGGCTTTTCACCTTTTCGGAGATATGTGTCGAAACAGAGAGCCTACTCAAAATCAGAGTTGCATAATTTCTAAGAATCCGCTCTAATCAGGAATCCCCACTCTCATCTTGGCCGTGTTTAGGGGGTCCTATATGGAAATCACCGACACAAATTTCCTCGACACGGTATTAACCGACAATCGTTATCGATCAAATTCGTTTTCAGTTAAAGTCGCTGTCGGCCAAAGTTATTGACGGTGAAATCTGGAGTCGGTGAAACGTTGTCGGTGAAAAGCGTGTCGGGGAAATTTGTGTGGATGATTTCCATGGGACCCGGGTACTATACTTACTACACTTGGGTACTATATAAGGACACTAGAGCCCTTCATCCTCGGACTTTCGTTCGAAGACATTCACGTTGTGCGCGTCGATTCACGTCGTGATTTCTTTTCGGTAAGGGATATGATTTTTAATGGAATAAACCAGTTTAGTGAAATAGGTAACTACATAGGTCTTGTTCGTCGCTCCTGCTGCCGATTGTCTTTTTGATCGGCGATCGTCACTTCGACGTGACGCACACCACCCATAACATTCTAACAATATTCTTGAGTTTTCTGTGCAAAACAGTTTTACTTCATCAGTTTCATTACAAGATCGGGTATAAGTTTCCCATCAAGTATTTTCATATTTCTTTTGGTACGAATCCCATTACGGGATTCTGTAGTAGATAGCCCCCGCATTCCTCGGTGCGTTATAACTTAGAACAGAGAGATTTAGATCGCGACAAGTTACACTATACACTTGTAATAATTCCTCTACTTAATTTAGATTATATCATTGTGTGTTAATCTAATGTAGAGTTCATTTCAACCACGCTATTCCCTTTTCAATTTCCCAGTCGCTACCGGCGTGATTTTTTGCGCGGCCAGGTTCAAAAGTTCAAAAGCGGAGCCAGAATACACATTTATATCCCATACTTAAATTTCACAATAAGGAATTACTATTATTTTGCGATTGCATTTACCACACACACCCGAATATTCAATCTACTATACAGGGGGTCCTGCAAAATTTCGGATGAATTTTCGTAGACCGCGGGGTCTTTCAAGGTGTATTAAATTAAACTCGATAAGTTACGAGTCAACGGAACCACGATCCTATTCTTTATACGTGGCAAGTCCTCGTGAAACCGACAGTGGCGACCTGCTGGTGAAAAAGACACCGGCAAGTCCACTCCCGTGTTCCACACGAGGCGACCCGTTGACGAAAGAGACAACGGCTGGTCCTACGTGTACTTTCCTACCTTAATTAAAAATTCTCTTAAAAACCTAAACTTCCCTCGGTTTCCGCTAGGTGCCAAAACCTTGGCTCGTAACACTATAATGTTCATTCAATCACATAAAATAATTAAAGAAAGACATTCAGTTGTCGCTCTTGTTCTTTTGCAACAGCGATCTTTTAATCTGCACGAAGACTCGCCGTAAAGGGCCCTTCACAATGTCGCCAGATCAAAAGATTTGTATCCCCACTCTACCAGCGGGTGTCCAGTGCTGGCAGAGCGGGGGTAGTTAATTTTTTCTATTCTTCCGGCGACACTGGTCCTCCATTAACCCTCATACGCTCCTCAAAATTAGTTGCACAAAAAGACCAGGATAACAATGCACCCATTTTTATTTTACACGTTAAATCAGCACATTATGTTTCATCCATAGCGTCACATTTCGAAGGAACACATCTCACGATATAGACATAAAAGAATGGATAGTTTTACAGTATGTGAAAATATTGATTGGGTGAATTTTCACCCTGTTGAACGTATGAAGGTTAAGAGGTGTCCTTTGAAATTTCGCGATCCTTCCAGTTTTTCAGAGTGTTGGGCATTAATCGATTAAAATTTCAATCATGATTGATTAATTAATGTATACGCTTAAAAAAGAAATCGTCGAAAAATCGGCGATTGATTCAGTCGATTGATAAATTTAATCGTCAATCATTGATTAAACGAAGAAATCGTCAAAAATTAACGATTTGATTCAATTGATTCATGAAGTTAATCGTGAATCGTTGATTAAACGAAGAAATCATCGAAAAATCGGAGACTGATTTAATCAATTGTTGAAGAAAATCACCACAGGGTCTATCCATAAATTATAATATGGAGGGAGAGGGAGCAGAGAGTGGATGGAGAATTGATAGTTAATCATTAATTAATTATTCGACTGACGATTAATAATTGTTAATCGAAATTAACGATTGAAGTAGAAATTTAGTCGTCAATTGGCGATTAAGTTTTTGTCCAAGTCTGCTGTTTGTGAAGAGGCGAAGGTGTTACGCGCTTCGACACTTGGTTAGCGAAAGTGTAAAAAATTATGAAATGGGTGAAAAAATGTTAATTGTAAGAAACAACGTTTTTTATAATTTACGATAACACCTCGTAACGGAATACCCTGTATGAACTCCACAATTATTTAAAAGAAGTTGTCGAAAGTGTTGGAAACATCGATCGTCCGCAATCTGTTTCAGAAAACACGTTTACGTGTTGTGATTTTTGCAGGTCTGTTCGGACTAGGTGCACGCGGCGCGCGTTGGTTTGCCCCTTGTAATAATTTTCATCGTCGTCCTCCTCGAATTGTCAGCGAGAGAACTCTGTCGCGAGTATGTGTGCGGGTGTCTGCCGTGCGTAAACCATTTACGTAACGTCAAGATACGCCGTATTTCGATGATTAACAATTTGTTTTGCGATCAGCAAAGGTGACTCTTTGTACGACACAAATACCTTACGTAAGCCGCAGATAAACGAGTATGTGCAAGGCGGAGATTAAGCCTTCCGTTTCTCGAATTTCTGCGATGATACTCCCGAGAAAGCTGGACACTATCGCTCTGACTGCACACCTAATCGCGTGCACCATTACAACTCAATGAGAACTGTATCTTCGTTCACACATTCACCGTTCACGAACTTGCAAAATCATTTTCTGAATTTGCGTTGAAATGAAACCTTTTTTTCATCTCGAATAAAGCAGAATTTAATTGGAAAGAAACCATCGCGCATCGCTTTCTAATAATGCAGATCTAGATTAATCTGCGATTTCAGGGTGGTGGCGTAGCTGCGACGCGAAGGAATGATGTCAATTAAGGTCAGTGAGCTGCTGCGACGAATTTCTGCTACAGAAAATTGAGGATTCTTCGCTGTGGCATTTATGAGCGGGTAATGTACGAGTTCTGGATTCATTAAACGGAATTACGCTTGTAACTTACGACCAGAGGTTAGAGCCCTATTCACTCTGAATGATGATGGCGTTCATACTAAAATGCACCGGTTTTTTTTAATCACTCGAAGAATGGGAACCTGATCTTCCATATCGAATATTATTCAATGATTGTATTCGACAATTGAAATATCTATAAGACTGTGATAAATCAATTCTCGTTAATCAAACGATGATAATTGTGTAGATTTACAACTTGTGTAATTTTCTAGAATTCCGGAGATCTACTTCCTTGATAACACGGTCCAACAGCCAACAATCGTCTCGATTCTCACTATGCGATTCTTATAGAGTTTTTCGCGCTGATTACGAATTTGACGTTAGTTGATCTCCTAGACGCACAGTTTCCGAGAAATGTGAGTTTGAAAAAAAACATATTTTTCGAATTTGAATAAATATTGTGATGTTATTATAAACGATTTATAATAAAGATCATAATAAAGATATTGTATTATTCTTTACAGTTGTTTAAACATGTTTAAACAATTGTTACGAGCCGAGGGCTGGCGGATAAGACGAGGTCGAGGTTTGTTCTTATGAACTGGAATTTTGTGAACTAGCCGGTGCCTGTTTCATCACCGGGTGTCACAGGATAGATTGTCGTGGACTAGCCGGTGCCTATTTCATCACCGGGTCGCCACTAGGTAGGGAAAGAATGGGTTATCGTGGACTAGCCGGTGTCTGTTCCACCACCGGGTCGCCACTAGACGGAAGATTGTGAACTAGCCGGTTTCTATTACACCACCGGGTGTCACAGGATAGGTAAGGTTGAGGTATTTGGAAGGGTTGGCTCTCGTAACTTCCTAAATTATGAAGAAATAAACCTCGAGTGGTAAAGGTTTATTTCTGGTGGGACAGCTTACTAGTACTGGGATCGAGAATGGATATAGAAATTACAGACTCTCAAATGTCTGGTAAAAATATAATATATTCGGTAGTAAATTGAATAGGGTACACTTGTTGATGTAGTGTGTAAATCGCGGAAGCTTATTCCCGAGCTCTCGGTTTTCACGCACTGAGAAATGCGGGGGCAAGTTGAAATTGATTTGCCTTTTGTATAAACGCAGTTTGAAGATTTGCTTCAGTAAATGATCGAAAGGGAATGAAACCCGATCTTTCTATATGAGTACTGGTCTAATGTCAGTAAAGAACTAAAAGACCATGGAATAACAGCTCGAGCCCTTTATATATCAAAATCTTTCCATGAAAAGTGGTGGTGGGGACATGGGAAAATCTGGTAGACGTTAGTCAGATTCCCGGCTGCATCCACTTCACCGTAATGGAAAACTGTTTATACAAATAACGAGCTGGACCTCCTACATGGACACGTGGTTGCAAGAAGGGAGTAAAAGTCACGTAGGCAAAGCCTCCGTACGTAACACAATCATTAAAGACGGAAATGCACCACTTTTGCACCGTTTTTTGATGATATTTATGAATTCATCTGAGGAAATAAGGGTCCTGCGGAACATCGAACTACAGCATGCGATAGAGTAGACTTTTATTTTGAGAAACCACTCTTTCAAGTTTCCAACGTCGTCGATTTTTCAGATTAGAAAACAAAATACAGTATTTTATCCATACAAGTCCCCAGCACGGGTCTGTCGAGGGACATTTATGCGCCAGGGACAATATTCTTTGACTTTTTCCGAACGTAGAGAAGAACAGCCGAGCTCGAGGGGCCTTGGTCGCCGAGAAATGTAAACATAGCTAATTCAAATTTCCAACTTTATTATTTTTCATTATTTTTTTATGGGACTTCGATGTCCATATTCGTGGCATTTTTCTAATGCAAATAATACCAAATATAATATAATTCCGATGATATTTACTTATGTAATAGACAATTAAAGTTCCGGGCGCGAGGAAGGATAGCGTATGGGAAAGAAAGAGACGCAGAGAGTTGCAGTCGTCGGCACATTTCAAAGGCTCTCAGGAGCTCCTCTTCCTTGCGCCAGAAACTTTAATTGTCTATTACACAAGTAAATGTCATCGGAATTATACCATATTTGGTATCATTTTGCATTAGAAAAATGCCACGAATATGAACATCGAAGTTCCATAAAAAAATAACGGAAAGTAATGAAGTTAGAAATTCGGATTCGGATCGATGACCTCACCGATATACCCGAGCCGCATGATGTCATTCTTCTCGGCGACCAAACCTGTTGAATTTCAGGGCCTCTCATGGGGGTATACCCGGCAGTAATGGGGATAGATCTGAGACATTTACAGGTCAGACTTTTGAGACATTTATGGATAAAATATTGTATCCGTGCCCGACATGAGTTGCTGCCAGTGACGCTCACCACTAGAACGAGTATTCCACGGGATACAGCGCGGCAGACGCTCGCAGTAGTGGTGATCGTCACTAGTTGAAAGGGTAGTTTCTCAAGATAAAAGTCTGCATGGCGCAGTTCGATTCACCGCTGGGCCCTTATTTTTTCAGATAAATTAAAAAATATCATGAAAAACGGTGCAAAAGTGGTGCATCTCCGTCTTTAATGATTGTTTAAACATGTTTAAACATGTTTTACTATTGTGCATCACTGGATTCGGGAAAGTCTACAGAATCTTTTGCTATAAAGAACAATAAAATATGCTATATAATAACATCACAATATGTATTTGTTCAAATTCGAAAAATACGTTTTTTTTCAAACTCAAATTTTTCGAAAACTATGCGTCTAGGAGAATAATTAAGCCGTTTCGTTTTATTGTTGACACCCTAATGGAATAATAGTACGCCTATAATCGATAATTTATACAAAATTATTTTTGCTAGTGAGTACGTATGTATATGTACAATAATTACAAGTTGTTCCACCCACGCGAATTCTGTGCTGCATTCTTCGATGTAATCTCGGTGTAATACACGACCGATCGATGTTTTTCTTGTCGCCGTTCGAGGATACGTCGTCGCACGCCTAGCTATTTGTCGGATGATTAATTTCTTTATTACTTTCTACATCCCGTTATTACAAGAGACACGCGCCGCGTCGGAAAATGCATTTTCGCAGTGCAACACACGCTTAGGAGGCTCGTCTGACTTGTTCTGAATTTTTCAATACACAGTGTCCAGCTTGTGATTTTCATTCATTTCAAATTCCATCTATTGTTCTTTTTATAACTTCACCTCGACGCCATTCTGTAGATAACCTAGATTTTTCATTTATCTCATAAATTATTGATCTCGTTATTTCATATTTCAAGCAACTTTGTGTAATTTCTCATATTTTTCGTTTAAAAAATTCACATATACACTTCAAATACCAGTAAACACGTGTGCAAAATCCCAAAGCAAAGGATTCGATAATTCTCCTAAAAGAAATTCCTAAAAACTGGTAAGAATGACAGTTAAACCCAGAGTACCCTTTTAGAGTTCAATAAAGAGATATAGCATTCTCACAATTTTGATTATTTCTCCTTGAAAAAAATACACGATATATTTCAAATACCAGTAACTACGTGTGCAATATCCCAATTGAAAAAGTTCAACAGTTTCTCTGAAAAAGAATTCCTGAAAACTCGTGCAGAAATGGCCTCGAACAGCAGACCTTCGAAAAGTCTTGAAAGACATTACTAAATCCGAATAACAAAAATGAAAAAGGAAGATAATAGTTGTTAAACCACGGTTGTGGTTGTCGAATTGATATCGTTCTACAGGCTGGAATGCCTCGGTGCACCGGCTGATCGCGGTGTCATTCACCACGAAATGTTCATTTATAGACAATACGCGCGTCGGCGTGCGGCGTCAACATTGTGCGTACGCGTCGGGGCGTTTGTTCGTTAAGTGCATCGACTGCATCATCATCACCATCAGCAGCAGAAGCACGCGAGTCGAACGTAGACGGCGTGCGAGTGCGTTTCCACCGCGTCTGCGTGATGCTTCGGAGCGCGACGTCGATGTATATGTATACATAACAGCGCGACTATACAGGGTGAACCACAAATCGTGACCATTAGGTATATAGATTACTCTGTTATCAGGTACAGCATGGTTTCGAAAAGGCGATTTTCTGCAATTCTTTTATGTTACGATATTTATCGAATTCGTCTTGAAGTACTCTAACGAACAGGCGTGAAAAATGACAGGTTGTGTTTGCAAAAATAAATATCTATAATCACGTGAAAACCCCCTTTAAACCATGCTACACCTGATACAACCAATTTGCTGTTAATACAGTAAATCCTTAAATACTGGCCAACAGTCCTGTTCTGGGCAGACATCGTTTGCAAAGATGACTTTATTTTTACCTCGTTTTTATTAGCTTTCTTGTCTGTCTGTTTGTCCGTTTGTTCGGTACAAATCTACAATATTCCAAAAACAATTTTTAAAAAGACTGAGTTTAGGATTTATACACTGCTCTTTTTATTTAGGACTACGTGTACCGTGCCGAGCTAGACTTCAATAGACAGCCGAACCAAAGAAGGACCGAATGAAATCACGTGACCGAAAAGTGTCGCCAGCACAGCGGTGCCCGGCAGTGGAGTGTGTAGGTACTAGACAACGTTTACGTAGACGACCCCGGACAGTATTTAAGTTTTCACTGTAACAGGGTAATATTCTGGTGGTCACGATTTGTGGTTCACACTGTACAACGCGTGGAGGCTACCCGGGAGCAGGGCCAGGCTCTCACGCACGACGTACACAGTGCGAACGTTCCACCGGGAAGCAAGCGCATGTAGAGGCGGGGGTTAGCCGGGGCGAAAGAGAGCCGAGAGACACACGAGAGCGGCGCGTAGCCGTCGACGCCGCTGACGAGGACGACGAGTCAAGCAAGTAAGCAAGCAAGCAAGCAACGTTACTGCTCATGCTCAGTAAGATTCCTAGAGCCCGGAGGAGCCGAGCCCTGTGGAATAATTGATCCAATCGAAACTCTACTCGCGCTCCCGCCACGTTTTGTGCACTGACGCGACACTCTTTATATAAGCTACCCGCGTTAAGGTCGCGCGCATCACTCTCTCCGTCTCTCGAAACAGAGGCCTCCATCCGTGTCTAAAAAGCCAGCCAGTCCCTCTCTCTCTCTCTCTCTCTCTCTCTCTCTCTCTCTCTCTCTCTATCTATCTATCTATATGCGCGCGTGTATGTCTGTGCGTGTGAGTGTCGTCGTCTGTCCACCGTGTTGCGATTCAGCCCCGAGGAAAACACAGTGGCCTGATCGAGATAACGAACAACAAGTGTCCTGGTTGACGTCCCCCGACTCTCAGCCCCACCTTGGACTTGGCACGCGCCCGCAACCTGTTTACCGTAATTTTCGGAAGAACCTTACTTCGTGCGGGACGCTGCTACACCCGATGCGGTGGCGTTTTTATTTCAAGGCCGGCCCGACTCAGCCCGACCCGGCCCGAGGTGCTACCAGTGCCGCTCGATAACGCCGACCACAGACGGAGCTGGTGCTGCGGAGCCTGTTGATACTCCGAGGGATGACAATTGACGCGCGAGAACGGCTGTCTGCGAGCTGTAGACTGTCCAGTTACTATAAAATCGAGTAGTGATCGCTGATAAGCTGTGACGGGGTCTGTTGATACTCCGGGAGATGACGACTGACGCGCGAGACCGACTTTCTGGGAGCTATAGGCTGCGCAATTGCTATAGAAAGGAATAGTGACTGCCGATGAGCAGTGCTGAGATCTGTTAATACTCCTGGGATGACAATTGACACGCGAGAACAGTTATCTGGGAGGTATAGGCTGCTGAGATACTGTAAGAAAGAACAATGACCAGCAATGAGCGCTGGTAGGGTCTGTTGACACTTGGACAATGGCGATTGACGCGCGAGAGGAGTATGCTTGAGAATGTAGGCTGTTAGGTTGACGTGGGTAGGAACGGGGATGTAGTTTGGGGGAAGCTGTTGATACTGGGGGATGATAATGGATGCACGAGATTTGTCCACCTGGACGTGCCAAGTTACCTTTAAGATGGATCAGTGACCTTCAATTATACGTGGTGATGTCTGTTCTTCGTGAATGGGTTTTACAATCTCCAGTCGTCCAATTCTTGAAGGAAGGATCTTACAGTCCCACAGTGACTGCAAGACTGACATAATGCTAGAGTGGAGTTCCAGAAGGGTGCGTTCGAAACGGATGTTTGTACAAAGCTCGGGGTGATCGCGACCCAAGCTAGAGCTAGAACCGTAGCCAACTTACTGTAAGAAGCAACAGTTTCGTTTACATGCTCATTCCAGTGTCAATAATAATTCTCCAAACTGCGGAGTCGCCAAAGACCTACCCCCTAACATTATCAATTTAGAACGGTCGAGAGAAAAGGGTGCTTTCAGAATTCCAATAATCATATACAACCTACAGCGTATCGCGATACAGAATCAAATCCTAGAAAACCCTGAGGAATTGAGGTAACGCTACCCCCCTAGTATCGGCGACTTGGTATGCGTCGGAAGAAGTGCGTGTTGCGTGGGTGGTCAGAGATGGGGAATCGAGGCAGCAGCACAATGTCAGGATGACGCCTCGGTTAACGGTCCGTGGTGGGGGTGTGGTCGGACACCTACGCAGAGCGTAGAACCGTTGGCTCGCTATCACGGAATAGCTGTGGAGGTAGAAAACTGAGAGCATAGTGTGGAAGGTGTATCAGCGGCCGTCGCGGCGCTGCCGTCGTCGGTGCGACGCCGCCGCCGCTGTCGCCACCACGATCGGGCCGACCCGACCACCACCCCTCTCGCTGCCAGATTCTGACAGTGGGCCGAGCGAACGGTGACAACAGAGAGAGCCAGCAGTCGTCAGTGCGCCGTCGTACTGTGCGTGGTCGTCCGCGTACCGGTTCACTATAGTGTCTCGACCGCGTGGCCGGCAGCTGTCAAACGTGATAATCAGTTCATCTACCCTAGCTAGCTTCTGCTAGACCTAGGTAGCTAACCATCCAAGTTCTCGCGAGTGTGTGTCGTTCGGAAAGGATCTTCAAGATGCAGTGAAGTGTTTGAATGAAAAGGTGTAGTTAGAGGATAAGGGATGCTAATCCTGACGAATATGTGCGACGACTTGGTGGACCCGTCAAGGGTGTCCAGCTTTGATGAATCGTTGACGCCTTCGATAGTTTAGGGGATAGGCCAGCTCCAACGATCCCCAAAAGAGATGACCGAGCTGGCGAAGGAAGCATTCGCTTCACGAAATTACAGCCTGGCAGTCGAAATGTATGAGAGGAGTCTGAAGCAACAGAGCCCCAGCTTCGAGATGCTGGTAGGCTACGGGGATTCGTTAGCCAAGTGCGGAAGGATTAAAGAATCTATCAGCGTGTACTCTAGGTGTTTGGCTGTGGGATCCGTTCCCGCGGATAAGCTGAAGCATCTGGCCAACGCGCTTCTCGAAGAGCTAGCTGGCGTTGCTACCACCAGCTCCAGGAGGAAGACCGAGACGTCCTTTGCCTGTTCATTTTGCGAAGGGACGCTGTGTCAACCGGTGACCAGTAATTGTGGACATACTTATTGCAAGGGTTGTGTGGAAACCGAGAAAAACTGTCGCGTGTGCGGACAGAAGATCACCAACGTGGGTGAGACCAATGTGCTTGTGCAGAGGCTTGTTGAAAAGTGGTGGCCCCGGGAAGCCGAGGCTAGCAGGGCTAGGCACGAAGGGGACATCTTCATGAAGGAGGGACACCTGGGCCAAGCCTTGGAGAGGTACAACCTGGCGATTCATCTTGGTGAGTTGCTGTTTGCGGATATTTCCTCGGATCAAACCTGATTCAGGATTTGGCAAACGAGCTCGGAGATGTGTGCTCATCGGTTTTCGGATCTTTGGTGGGCAGAACCTAATTGAGGATTTAGCAAAGAGGTTAGGTCGTCACATTTCGGGCTCTTCGTGGGTTAGAAGTGACTCTCGGTCATGGTTGTTCGGTTTCTAATCTTTCGGATTTATGATGTGGTGGCTATTTCCTTAATAAAATCATTTATTCATTCATTCGGAATCGTTATGTTTACTGTTTATTTTTACTCGACAAGTTTGTTGACACTAACCCGTCTCAACAGTGACTGATACGTGTTCTTCTGTAAAATTGATAAGATTGTCTGCATTTAAACTTAGTATAATTTTTGCTGTACGAGGCTCGAGTGAGGAAATCGTTTCAAGCATTTTCTATCTTTATCACTTGAATAATTATCAAAGGAAACGTTCGAGTAATTGATTGTGGCGAGGATAAACAACCAACACAAACAAAATTAATCTGCAACAATCCTGTGGCTACTATAAATAAATAAACCAACATTCTAATCTAACAACTGTGACTGGGTTTCTATTTATACCACTGCCGTAGTTAACGATAATGTTTGTTCTATTACGAACATTCGAAACATAATATTTACAATGTTAATATTTCTTTACATATTCAAAATCAACTAAAGATCGACATGAAATATTTCTAAGACTGTGATGATTGCTTGAACAAAATTAAAATGATTACGAAGTGAAACAAATTGAAATTGTTTCTCGAACAAACGGCAGATAAAAATAAAAGCACGACTGGTTCAACAGAAAACTCGAACCGAGCTACTAAAATTCTCGCCAGGGATTACAAAGTAGTTACATAAAGATCATTACGAAACAGCGAATCCGGATAACGTTACGAACCACAGAAGATCGAATTAATTTGCATGTATCGATTCCGAAGGTAGAAAAATCGATCCGAGAATGGGAACAATTTAATCTTATCGGTCGTGTCGCGTCAAAATAAAAGAAAACTTCATAAACAATACTCCGTGAATGAACCTTGCGAGAGGTGCTCGGCTTGAGTAGCGTCTAAAAAAAGAGATGCAGGTATTCCATTCAAATGCACAGCGAGGAATATTCTAGTCGTAATGTCATTTAACTTCGTGCAATGATTCGCGGTTTTATAAAGTACGTGTCGATTAATATGCAGCTGGTCGACCGATATTTTGTACACATATTTTGCCTCGTTTATCTTCTCTCATAAAAGTTAAATTCAGAGATAATTATTAATGCTCGTTTGTTTATGCCGAGGAGTATTTAAAGAAGCATTGAAAGAATATATGAACGTTCTACGAAGTGAAAATTCGACGAACGTTTCAATGGAGAGATTAATTACAAATGTGCTTGGTTGTGTGAAAATATTCAAAGAAGTGTCCAAATATTTGTGATTAAAAATTGTCAGCATCTATCGCGAGTTGAGGAAAAATATATCGGAATCTATTGAAACTGCAAAGAATTCTTATTACATTAGTCTGTAGATTTCGTTGGAAAATAAAAATTGTTTATATTACATTTGCGAGACACAGAAAACGAATGAGAATATTTTTGTCCGATTGGTAATTTTATAAAGTTGTAAAATTCCCTCTAATGATGGTAGTCAAATACAACAATGAAATTAGCGTATTATAGAAATATTACATGCGCTTAGAATGTTATAAACAGAATAAAATTGTCTGAGGTCGTTTGAATTTGCGTAACGACGAGCCGAGGAAATTTTAGAAAAACACGCGATTTTGTTCCCGAGATTCTGAATGCGTCGCGTCGGACGAGGTCCAAGCATCCGATAATCACGGCACAGCGTCGCGGATTAAAAAAATAGAAACGGGTCCAGCAAACGTTTCGTCGTCTGGGAATCCGGACAAAGGAGACTGCAACGAACGAGGTCGACAACCAGACCCCAGCACAAGCCGGAGTGATTAAAACCCATCTCTGATAGAGGAAAAAAGAGACGTATTCGTTGTTCCGATACAAACAACTTTGCGCGACCTCTCTGCCAACGAAAAATTCACGAAAACACATTCGGTTAAATTATACCATTAACATCTTCAATAATTACTAAATTAATAAAACAGAGAATTATTAAGTGTCGCGATTAAAGAATTGTTTGTTAGTTCAGCTAGGTGCACTATCGTGCACCAGCAAAGTTCTCACACTACCTCCTTTTACACGAAACAACTTAGCCGTTTTTAGAGTCTTGTAACTCGGAACTGGAGGCAGACGGAGAGATGTAATTTCGTACACTTGTTAAATGCTATCATGTCTCAATATTGACAAAACATTAATCTTCCAACATTAGTAGGTTCCGAAATATAGGACCTCAAAAATCACTAAATTTCTCACTGACTAACAGATCATCTTTTGGGTACTTCCCATTGACCTACAAGCTAGGGCAAATGGGTCCACCATAACTAACACTCAAATGAATGAGTATCAAAATTTGAAATTTTACACCTTAAAGGGATAGGATTGAAAAAAAACTTTGCGAAATAGCTACGTAGAACAAAACACGACAGAATAACATACATAAGTATACGTTTTATTAGTCTCGAAGTCGCAACAAATACTGATGAAAAAAACAATCAAGAAAAATCGATGAAATGCCAAGAAAAACATCCTAGAAACAGGAGCTAAGTTCTCTATGGCCGTAAAAAGTTGTGAGATCATACAAAATACAGACAAGTTTGGTAGTTTAGAAACACCTGTTTTAGTACTGAAAGAAAGTAGTTTAAAAGAACGCTATTTAATTTTTATACAGTTACATGGAGGACTAAATTATTCAAACGTGGCCGTTAATTTTTAAAACAATGGCCATAAAAGGTGTTAGGTAGTGGCCAAGTTTGAATAATTTAGCCCTCCATGAAACTCTTTAAAAATTAAATACCATTCTTTTAAATTAATTTTTACAAACGCTTTTTTGAGTATTGCAACAGGTATTTCTAAGGTAACGATCTTGCCCGTATTTTGTTTGATCTGACATCTTTTTACGGCCTTAGAGAACTTGGCTCCTGTTTAGGATGTTTTTCTTGGGTTATATTCACCCAGAAAAATTTGCAGTCTACGAAAATAGAATACTCTATGTGCCAGTGGCACACCCAAGATTTAATTTTCACAGACATCTGTCAACGGTAGCCACATATATTATAAAGCCAATAACAGATTGTGGCCTACCTCGGGCAAGATGTCGACGAGAGAATCTACGAAAGGGGCCTTGTCGACATTCCGAGTATAGATACGGAGAAAGAAAATCCCTTTGAGAAGAAAAAAAAGCTAGCCACATATATTTACCTCATAAGGACTGACAATAAAGTATTTTGTACCGGGCCACAGAATAATTTTTAACGCACATTAAATTAAATCCATTAAGATGATGTTTCCTTTTTCTGGGGGGGGGGAATTGACCCCCCCGGGCCCCCCCCCCCCCTGGATGCCTCACTGCTATGTGCAACAATATCCCACAGAAAGACAAATTTAAATTGATTTGAACGGAAAAAATTGTCGCCCTGCTTCCATGCTCAACTATCCAAGCATCAGAGGAAGCTGGACAATACCATAGCGAGTATTAGCCTACGAAAGTACAATTTCAATTGATCCAAGCCCAGAAAAACGGTCGACCCACTTCCAGCAGTATTACAAAAACAGTGCGGCACGCAACGAGGTCGCATTGCACCGTGCTGAGGAGACCCTGGGCAGCAGTATAGCGAAAACCATGAAGTCCCAAGGAGACCCGGTCACCGGAGAAGAAGAAGATAAGCAGCTAGGTAGTCCGTGGCTGGGACAGGTTATTCCCTCGATTCTCTCGAAAGAATAACTGAATCGATCGCATTCCTTCTCCCTCCCGGTGTATGTAAAGTGCATGGAAAGGGGAGAGAGGAGCGAGAGAGAGAGAGAGAGGAGGGAGGCAGTGGCTGTGCGTTCAAACATGAAGAAGAAGAAGAAGAAGACGACGTCGACGAAGTCGTCGGTAAGTTCACGGCCAGTCTGAGGCGGTTCTTATATAATGCCTCGCGAGACAGAGAGAAAGAGATCGAGAGAGAGAGAGAGGAGAGAGGAGAGTGTGGAGAGAGACCAGATTGTTCCCAGCCGACAGTCCATTGGACGAGAGCCGCACGGCCACACGTAGAATACAAAGACTTTCACAGTGTGCGGACACTTGGCCGCACAGAGCCGCACGCACTCGTCACGGGAAATCTAGCACAAATTGAAGCAAACGTGCGTACGGTCTCTTCTTTCCCGTGCACGTGAGACCTGTTGTTTTCGATCCGGGCTCTCTCTGCTAGAGCCTGCTACAGTTCGTGCTACAGCGATCTACTCGGACTGAATTTTCACAATTTTCTAATCTTGCAACATCACAATTGTTTCGTATTCATAAACATTTTTTTTATCACCGAGCCAGCTTGACATATCCAATTGATTTCAAAATCTATCGTCTCCGATTGAAAGAATGAGGAACACAGGAGATTGTACAACAATGGAAACGAGTGTTAGATAAGATTAGAAAAGAGTACATTTTTTGAAAAGGTAGAGTGGGGGACAAATCTTAATCTGGCCAATCGTTGCAACGCTCTGGGTGCATGTTCCATTAATTATGTTATTGCTGGTGGTGCAATTTCGGCGTAACATAGTATGTTTATACGATAAACACTCCGTTTGGGATGTATTGATTTTTAATCGGGAAATAGTCGTATGGTATACGTATGTTCTTTGATTTTCATTTATGTGGTATAGGATTGAAGAAGTTTGATAGATTTCTAGAGGGCTACGAATTAACTTTTACAAACAATATTAAAGAAAGCGAGCCTGTCTCTTGTAGAAAATTGTTGTTCCTCGCAAATTCTAATATAATTGTATATAAATAAACGTGTATCGTTTCCGTTTGGCGTCGATCGGACGGTAAATCGTTCGAACAATTTCGCGGGTAATCTCCGCGGGCAATAACGTCAGAAATATGCCGTCGCTAATTTAGCGCATTACTCGCCGGACATAAATCCCCTTGGGACCTCTTGGTGTATTTCCTATTTCTGTTCCCGGGCCGCTGAAATCATGTTTCGCAGTGGCCGACCACTGACAGACGCTCGTCTTTTCTCACGGTGGCATCGTTGTCTCGCTCGCTAGGCATCTCTATCAGATAGAGGCACTGTTGGTAAACGATTACCAAGAACAATGACGCGTAGCCGCCGCCGCGATAACACGTAAGCCGTATGCTTCGTGACTAATCGTCCTTGCCGGGATCGTCCTCGTTATCTTCGTCATCGGAGATTACGTTTTACGATGAAGGTTCCCCGGCTGATTCGGCTCTGCCTCATACGTTATCCGTTCGCTCTTTGTCTGCTTGTGGTGTTGTATTCCGAATACTTTATATATATATAGGTTCATCAAATAAAATTATTATATATTTTATTACACAATTATTATATTATATTATATAAATAAAAATTTATATAAATTTATTATATATAAATTATATATATATATATATATAAATTTATTATATATAAATTATATATATATATATATATATATATATTAGCCGTAATATAATAAAAATATATATATATATATTTTTATTATATTACGGCTCATCTGAACTCGAGATATTTACAGTTTACTTAAGTGTTCCGAAATTATATGTCGTGTTCAAATTGATGGCCATTGGCATTGATGCACTACTGAAGTCTCGTAATAAACGATCTGTATGCGTTTTCTACTTCCTGCGGCGGGAGTAAAACACATGCTCTAAATAAAAAGAATAAAAGAAAAAAAATAAAATTTTAAAAAAGCCGAATCATACATTATAATAGATTGTTGATGTTGTCATTTTATTCTCTATAAGAATATGAACAAAACAATATATGATTCCATTTTAAGAAATGACCTCAAGAAAAAATTTGGCCATCATTAAATTCGCCCGTTGAAACAGTACAACTTTATTCTGTGGAGATTTTTTGTACGACTAACAATAAAAGAGATGTTTGGGAGTTCCCATTTAAATGCCCCACACGGTATATTGTACAAGGTGGACGATTTACCTGAAGATATTGAAATACCGCGAGAACTATGCATCGGATCAAAAAACGTGGATAAGAAAAGTTGTTCGTCTGGAAGGGGGACATCCAATCCTATCCCTGGGGGTGGGAGAGGGAATTACTTCAAAATCTTCAATGGGAACCCCCATTTTTTTACAGATTTAGTTTCTCCAGAAAAATGTAACCCAATTTGACCTAAGAGTTTTTGCATTTTGGTTCACATATGGAACCGTAATCGACACAAATAAGAATGTGTCAAAAATCGTTGAAAATTGAGGCTATCTCGAGGAATGCACGTCAGATCAGAAAAATAAAAGTAAATACCATATATTTGGTACAATTTCTGAACGAAATACAAACTACTAACGTATAGACTGAACAGAAACGAATGAGACTAAGAAAGATAATGCTCGCGAGAAGAAGACGTTAGCAGAAGATATAGGTTTTTGATTCTGCAAAGTAGGGGTTGTTTTACGTCTAATGGTCAGTAAGGGATGAATCATGGGGATGAAGTTCAAGAATGAGTAATAGTAGATAAAATGACGAACTGAAACGCTTAGATTACATGAGTGATTACAAATGCTAGAGAAAATCTTATCGTTGGTATACAACACTTGACTTCGCTCGACCAAACGCCTCTAACGCGTTGCTACGATTCAATAATTTTTGTCCTGAATTTGTTAGCGGCATAAGCGGCACCGGAATTTTAGAATTTCCCCTAGATCTAGACTTGTCACCACTCTACCCATTCCCGCACCCTTCCGCCGCGGCATGTTCACGTGATGCCAGAGTATGTAATTAGATTGAGGGGTGACCATATTCCTGTGAATTTCTCTGACAAATTCGTCGGATCATAACACACACAGACACCTCTTCACGGTAGGTATCATTGTACGCAGTCGGAATATGAAAATTACGTAATCCCCGGCAACGCAGGAACTAAATTTGAAGAAGCAGAGCGAATCGTATAGCTCCGGGTACGAGCCATCTGCGAGCACGTTGCCATGATCTTCTCTTTGCTCGGCTTTGCACCTGCGTCGTCCACCTGGTCTTCCAGGCAGTTAATTTGCTTCGCTAAAGCACAACGGCAAGCTATACTTTCATTCGTTGCATTTATTCCAACATTGGACTCCGTGTAGTAGAGGTTCAATGTTATTCTTCAATTTTCATTATTTTCCACACTTAATTGTTGACTTCCTTACGTAACGAGGTTTCGTGCTTTTTAATGCGTGGTTATATAAGGGAATGGGTAATAAGCTGGAGCGCACGGAGATAGGAGTGACATAATTGCACACTCTTCAATAAATAAGTGCACTGGTGCGACTTAACGACTGCGAATTAACTATTCAATTTTGAGAATCTTGTTGCGTGTTATATGCATAGCTTCGAGCGGTGATAATTTTTTTAAGTGTGAGGCTATGGTTTCTTAAAAATCAAATATATACATTTTATTATGTGATGTTTGAACAGTATGTATTAAAAATTTTAAATAAACATCTCAAACCAGACGAATGTGGCAGCCATTTTACCCAAAAGAACCATTTCTGTGAAGCATGGTTGGGAATTCAATAAATTTTTTCACGAATTAAATTATGGTCTCTTCAAAAAACCAAGAAGTACGTTGTTCTATTCAGTGATGTTTAAACAGTTTGTACGAAAAATTCGAGCTGAATATCTTGAGGCAGGCTGACATGACAGGCCCTTCTGTGTAACACTATTTACTGTGTACACCATGAATGGTGTTCCACAGAAATGGTTACCACGATAGAATTTAGTGCTTAAAATCTATATCGAACCGTTTAGTCATACCGAAATTGTCAGGTTCATTTTAAAAATTTTTTCAAGAACTTATCACCTCAGACACTCGAAGATAATTAATTGTGATGAAGTCTTTCGGAACGTTTTGTCACCTGTTGCCGGTTCGACGCGTCCGTAAGGGGATCCTAACGAGTATTATTTATTGCTTTGCTTGTTCGAAGTATCTCGAACTTCCCACGCTTAGAAATTACGTGATTTTGCGCGTTGGAAGTGTCCGACGGTTTTCCCAGCGCTCGGCTTCTGTCATCGAACGTTGCAGCGCCGCGTGCACGTGCTATATAAAGTGCAGCTTGCACTCGAATGGTAATTATAGACCACTTTGCAGAAACGGGATACCCGCGATTTGAAAATACTCGAAAGACAATGGTCACACTCGCGCTCTTGGGAACTGTGTCCTCCCGGTGCGAGGCATTCTTCAAGTTCCCAGACAATTCGGTTCTATTGTTTTCTTTCTTTCGGCTGTGTCTGGCCGGCTATTCATCGATCTTATTTTGTCAGAGGATGATGGACGACCATAGTCTTCGAGACTGAAATTGTGGCCGAACTCTATCAAAATGGTTCATTATTCTATTCTTCTTCTAATACTTTTTTTCTGTTTACAACAATACCGTTTAGCAAAATTCATGAAACCTCTGCTAGCCTATTGGCGACATTTTTACGATTCAAATGAGCCCCAACACGACACACTTTCGATCATGCTTCTGCGTGTAATTCACGATTTTCTGGAACCTCGATTATCCAAACTGGTGTTCGATTATGTAACCCAGTCGATTCTTCGTTATCCATATGCAACACGATTTGTTGTAGTAATCAGTTAAGATTTAATCTAGCACTGTAGCTAATTAACCTATTAACACCCCCCCCCCTTAGTTAGTTCAAATAGTGGAGGTTGCACTGTATTGTGAATTAAACGAACAAATCTAATCCAAGTTGCATCGTGTCTGGAGTCATTCTAATCAGAAAAAATTGCTAAATACGATGGCGCGATTGTTTGTGGAAACGACTGATATAATTCTGATCGTTGATCAGGATATTGGAAGTGTTTATTTTTTAATTGGTTGTACATTACACGATAAACTGTCGTGGGTGTACACTAATGGTCATAATTATTCAATCGTTGAAGTACATGTATGTGATTAGATAGTCTATAAAGATTAAACGATGTATTATACGAGTCGATTAGCAATTAGAAAGATATTAACCGATAAAATGTATTAAGAACGTATCTCTATAGACATAAATGGTCTAACAAGGAGAGTGCAACGCCTTCGGGTCACCGATTTAGTTGAGATTTTGTATACATGTAGATCTCGATCTCCCATTTACGAATATATACCATTATAGGGACAAACACTCAATAATTGTTGAGATATTTATAAACAAAGTTCTATTGCTTTTTAAATATGTGATTGTAGAGAAGATAAATAATGAATAATTTCGTGGTGTAGTTGCAACGTACTAGACTTACAATCGGAGGGTTATGATTCGATCCTGGCACGAGGGAAAACATTTTTTTAACTTATTTGTTTCTATTTTTTTTTCGCTGTGTAACATTGACTTATTTATAAGAGATTATACAATTATTATAAAATAAAAAACAATAATAAATAATAAATAATCTTAATAAATAATAAATAATAAATAAATTAACCGAAATAAATAAAATAGTAAATCACCCCCTCGTGTCTGGAAACAGAAGAAATAAAGTAAATATAGGAGAAGAAAATATGTCGTAAAAATATGCGGAGCATAACACGCAGAAACAGCTTGCACAACGAATAAGTGCAATATTATTGCATTGGAACTTGCCTCATTGTACTTCTATGGAAAAACAGATTTGATTGACGTTTTGGAAAGTTTGTCTCTCTCCTGTTAATACGGCTACATACCATGCATATTCCAGCATAGGTTGAAAATTCGTGCACATAATTATTTATATATCATTGTTAGAGAAAGTTAATATACAATTATTTTTTTCACATAAGGTTGGGCAGTGATTTTGTAAATGTTTGGTGCATAGGTTTCTTGCGTGAGGTTTCTTCTCTACAGAATCTTCGTGCGTGCTCTCTTTGATTTGCCGAACTGCGCGCATTACACCCAGTGCAACTGTCTGTTATTGTAAGTATAAGAGTTGATAAGGCAACTCGCCTGCATAAGAACGAAGTCTTCAGCCAGTCAAAGACCGCCCACAGTTAGAGTAGAAAGTAAAAATGAATGTGCAATCTCTTAGTTCATCGGTTAATATTTGCGGCCAATGGTGCAATTAATTAGAAGGCGTGAATTATTTACTCTCATTGTCTGTCACCAAAATTTACTCCATCGCATCGTAATCCTTCTGTTACACAGCGAATAAGTTAAAAAAATGTTTTTTTCCCCGGTCCAGGATTGAACCTTAGCCCACCCCAGGCATGAGACTAGTTACTAAACTGTAATACGTTGCAAATGCACCAAGAAATTATTCGTTGTATAGGTTTTCTACAAAAACATATTTGAAAAGCAATAGAACTTTGTTCATGAATATCTCAACAATTATTGAGTGTTTGTCCCCATAATGGTATATATTCGTAAATGGAAGATCGAGATCTATATGTATACAAAATTTCAACTATATCGGTGACCCGAAGTCCTTGCACTCTCCTTGTAAAAATTTAATGAGTGGTTCTCAGATATGCTGTTAGACCAGTTCGACAAATATGATTTACGCCAGTGTCAACAGTTGTTGGGTTTCGTTGAAAATCAATCAAGAGTAATTGAAAAGTTATCGTTCGCACAACAATCGTGTTCTTCTCAATAAAAATATTATGAATCACTATAAAAGTAGCGTGCCACGAACTTCAGTTTCAGAGATGCATGAACAAGTTTACAGATAATTTCTTAATAATTTGTTGTAATTTCGAAACAGTGCAATAATTTTTTAATAGCTTTGAAAAATTTGATAATGTCTATAAATGTAATAGTTACTAGAAATTTAGTAATTCCAAAATATTTAATCATTTTCCAATGATTTCTAAAAACATAATCCCCATCAATGTTGGTTTTCTTCATTAAGTAACATCGGTCCAGTATAAACGAAATGGAATCGTGAGTTTTTCATGTTGGAGTTAGCTTATTGCAATTGAGGTAGGTCCAGAACTCTAGGACGCCACAAAGGTATTCGAATTGGAGATTATGTAACGACCATGTCGAACTCCGCTCGTCCCGTTTATCATGTGTTTGAGCTCTTTTCCATTCCCCTTTATTTTCTTTCCACCTTATCGTGCATGATAAGCGGTAAAGGATTGTTGCGCCGCTCCCGCGGACTTTGTTATACGGAAAATAAACACAGGCGTGCGTTAACTAACATTGTCTGTGAATTGCATCTTGGGAAAAATTTATTATGAAAGTATTTTAATTTATAATTGAGCCCAACTCTGACACTTCGCCGCCTGAATGTAAGAACTAGATAACTTACAATCTCTTAATATAGAGAAATTTTTTTGTAAAAAAACAGAAGTTGCCTACTTTTTACATTAACAAGATTCAAATAAATTATGATTCACTAGATGTCGTAGATTACTTTGATAGGTTACCCAGTCTTTAAATTCTACTTAATTTCTTCTTTAATACGAAGTAGATAACTCAGAATGTCCAAATTTCAAGTTACCTAGTTCTTAAGTTCAGGCGGCGATTTAATTTCGTTAAAATATTCTCGAAAAACTTCTTCATTTCTTTATGCGTCGATTAAGTTATAATAGTTATTGTAGCAATTAATTGTGCACTATAAATTAGGACGGTTAACGCAACAGAAAGCAACAAGAACCGCAAAGAATTGAAAAAAATGTTTGTATTTTTAATAGAACCGTTTCTTTGATAATGACGTCGTCGTAAAAACTGTTTTAAGACGATAAATATTATGATCACGTCTTAACTATCACTTTTTTACGGCTGGCTACGAATTCTAAATGAGCTCATTGGCTTATATTGTTAGTACGTCCTTGAAACTAAAAAAAAAGAGAATCAAGTTATTTTATGCGTAAAGAGTTAACGTGCATATGACGTGGGTAAGTTGAATATATCTATAACTCGAAAGTATAAGATCTTGCATCTGTCAAGAACGTGAGGACCGAGATGAAGATCAATGTTTAATTTTTAACCATTTTTTACAAAATTTTGCCACGAAAAGACTGCAAGACGTTTTTCACGTACAGATAAATCTTCAAAGGCACAGAAACATTTCAACCAGTCTATATGTAGAATATAAATTTACAATTTAATTTTGTTACTTTGAGTTCGAAAAACTGTGGTGCCTAGTCGTTTATAACAAATATTATAAGAAATAATTGTGATGCACAATTTAACATAAATTTAAAATTAAATACAAGCATCAATAAATAAATGAATGTACAAATCAATAAATAAAAGTGTAAATGAATAAACAAATGTGTAAATGAATAAAAAAATGTGTAAATGAATAGATAAATGTGTAAATGAGTAAAGAGATTAGTGAATTATCCAGTTCCGTCGCATCAGATTATAAACGAAGAAAATGGTTGCAACACGAAATGCGGTGTTACTCGAAAACAAGGCAACGCGGAGAGTATATGATCCTTTTGCTTATTTTAGGATGCTGTATTCACCGTCAGTGTACTTCCTGTATGCGACGTAACGCCCTGTATAGTATAATACACTCCCAGCCAAAAAGGTAGCATACGCGTGCTATCTATAATTTCTCGGTAACACGTAACAAATACGACGACATGATTCCGAGCAGAAAATAATACGCGAATCACTTGAACGAGGTCACGCAACCTCAAGGTTTTATATAAACTAAATAAAAACTATTCTCATGTCAGTCTTTTTAATAAATTTCTACAAAACATACCACCAACAAATTCGCGACATTATTCCGGTTAAAACGAGTCCCAACATCGTACAATTCCGAACGTATTTATTTATTTCTTTAATCTACCATATAGTGGAATCTCGATTATCCAAACTGGACCAAACCGATTAGATACCGACAGGTTTAATAATGCAAACAATATTTTGAATAATGGCACAGCAATTTTTAGTGGTACCTCAGTGGGTCAATCGAACGGTTAATTTTATAAAAAATGTAGCAGGAATGATTCCCGAGGTGATTTCAAACTACTTTTTCCTTTGCGAAAATTAATTAAAAAATGATTACGAAATATATATTTATTACGATAGTTATCGGTAGGTAGGAATAATTTTTCAACGAATTTTTAGTGGAAATTTCATCCTGATACTTTTTGTGATTCAAAAGTTATAGTAAAATATAATATTTCTCGATCCAGCCCACTGTAGCATCAGATTGAGACTAGTCTGCCCCCCCCCCCCCTCCTTGCCCTTCCGTCACGCTGTCCCCTCACCATAGTATTTGGGCCGAGGTAAAGAAAGGCAGGACCGAAGCATGCGTCGACTCTTCGCCCAGCAGTCAAAATGTTCTGTCGCGAGTACAGCTGATATCGCTATTGCCAAATATACCGATGTTTCGGGACCTTTTCCAGTTTTTTCTTTACCTAATTTTAAGCCTTTACCCACAAGAAATGCCTGAGCTGACCGAGGAAATTTTCAGGCGCTGGTGAGGCAAACAATACACGTTGACTCGTTAGATTGTTATACACGTTGATTAGAGCCTAGACTTTTTCGGGCATTTTAGCTTTTCCCTTGTCGAATGTGAAAAACTTTAACGATTTTCCTTCGTTGACTAAATATTTTTTAAAATAATAAATTATAAACATTAACATTGTTTATAATTGTTTCTGAGGCGTTCTCAACATGGATATACATTATTTATAAAAAAATTTGTGCACTTAATCTTCAGTAGGTTTTCCAGGACATCGTTACGGAGAAACGGAACTTTTTCGGTGATAAATCGTATCTGAAAAAGTTTAATCTTTGAACGCTTATTGTAACGAGAGTTTTTAATAACTTTAATTAATATTATCGTTTCCGAATGTAATGGACATTTAAGAATCATTCATGGGCCTTCATTCTGGCCCATTGTGGGCCGCGGCAAACAACGCGTTATCCCATTACTTGCCTCGGCTGTGCCCTGCCGATTCAGATTTAGTTCCACTAAAGCGTAGATTAAACGGTCGTGGAAAATCCGAAGTATATCGTATTTCGTATCATTTTAATTGGAAAAATATCGCGAATGTGCATCTAATGGTGTCGCGAAGAAATAATTAAAAAGAAAAGAGCTACGTGAATAAATAGCATTGTCTCGAGACACTACACCTTGTAATTCAGGGCTATACTTTTCTAAATATAGGAATTTACACAAGGGAATTTTTGAAAGGCTACCGGGAACGAGTTACTCACTGACGGCGCATTCCAGAAATCATTGACTCACTTGTTCACGAGTAGCACGATCGGCAAGTCCCGCCGAAAATTTTCCGCGGCTTTTACATTCGTCCGCTTTCTCGGGTTCGTCGGACGTATATGGATCGCTGCCAAACTCGGCACACGCTCACTACTATACTCCTTCTTACCTTTATCTCGGACGGAAAGCCGACCGGCAGCGGCGGGAGGACGTGACCGTGAATTCTAAAGAGCACCAGGGACCAAGGACGCATCCGTGACGTTCAAGTGATTCGCAAAGAGAGCAACGGGAACGACACAGGCCGTGTCAGGGCCACGATCAGCTCCGGAGGCCACCAATCGTGGACTTGGCCCCATGGTTTTCGCAAACATCACCTCCACTGACAATAAACAATTGGTCACCCATAAGATAGGTCGAAAATCGTCATTTATTATTTCACCCCTTGTAACGGTGGATTAGACTAAACGTGGACGTTATAAAATGAACACGTTCCTTACAAATTTTTTCCTAAGGTCAATTTTAATTCAACCTCTCGATGTGGATGAATTTTATTCGTTATTGTATCCTCAGTCTACGAACAATGGTCACAATGAAAGAATAAATGTGAACTTTCAAAAAGTGCTTTCACCGAAAGGTTACTTCGAATCAAATCTAAGGAAAATATTATTTGAAATAGTACATAATAAATAATCCTACTTATTTAAAAGTATGTGTACACTTTTGAAAATGAAATGTTTTATTTGTTGCAATGATTCTTTGAAAATAAAATAATTTATTTGAGGCAGTAATTATAGAAAATACTATTTTATTTGAAGAATATTGAAAATATTTGAACTTTTTCTTTATTTTCAATTTCAATTTTAAATACTATTGCTGAAAATAATGAGTCCCATTCAATAGATTGATGAGTAGAAATAGTTTCCTGGTCATAAAGATACACACTGTATGTTTATCAAGAAATCGCAACAGGCACAAAAAATACAATATTCCATTTTGTATATATTTATTTTGTTGCTGTTTTCGGCGCACAGTTTCGATCAATTAATAACTATTTAATTAGCAAATTTGCAATTTAAACTTATTCTTCTCTAACGTTTCAGCCCCCTGGTTTGGACTCTTTTCAAAGAATTTTATTTTGTGTATCATATTAAAATAAAAATATTTTATTTTCGAAATCGTATATCTTATTTAAAATACTATTTTCATTAAGCAAAATAAAGTCTAAAGTATTAAATAGTATTTAAAATATTTGTTTCGCCAAATAATGCCTATCTCTGCTTCGAATGATTCTTCGGTATCCTAACCTTTTCATTTATTTATTTAACGTCGCTCTCAACTCTTGTGCTTATTTCGCTACCGATGGGTTAGGTATCGCAAACTGTTGAAGAAAATCGAAGATTTCTGGTTGACCCTGTAGATGCAGTCGTGTAAAGTTATCCAACGAATTACGAAGTAGAAAGTTTCATTGACGGGCAGGATCAGCACCGTTAAAAAATTGCTGTATCTCCGATCCTTCTCGGAATAGATCAGCACTGTCGGGATCGTTCTCTCCCACGAGCTGTTCCCATGTGAACGCGGCCGGCGCGCGGCGCGGCGCCCATAAGTCCCCGACGGCTTCGATAAGCTTCTGTCGCTCGGAACACCGCGGTATCATAAATCCGCGAGCGCGTTTCGATTATATAATTACACTGAACGAAATTAATCCGTCGTGGCACACACGATTCGTGTCAAGGCGAGAGTATAACCGCCACGATGCTTTCCCGTTGCTCCCGAGGTGCCGTGTCCGCGAAAGCGTCAAGAAAATTGACGCAACACGCTCTGTTAGGGCAATTAGCCGCGAAACCACCGCTCCCGAGCATCCTCGAGACGCTTTCGACCATCTGCAACGCTACTCCTTTCGACAACCGCGATTCTCAAGTTTCAACCCTCGCTCTCCGAATGATTTTTCAATTTTATTGCCAACAACTATGTCTTCAAGTGTTTCATTTCAAATTTATATTTGAAAGAACAGTTTCTTGACAAATCTGTGGCGGACTCAATCTCGAAATTTTCGCACTGCAGGCGTTTGAATTCGCAATATTTCTCGCGAAAAATGCGTCCCCGGTGTTTCATCTGATATATCTTGCAAAATTATTTCCGAGAAAAATTAATAACGGTGGACGAAAGTAGAGGCTTCAAGTTTTAAAATATACGATGATTTTTTCACGAAATTGCAATGGATCGAGTATCGCGAATTTCTGGCAAATATCTGTCGAAGGACGAGGGGAAGGGGGTATATTATTTGAGATTTCCCAGAGGGCAATTAACCGTCTAAGTTCGATTAGCACCTGCGATTTCGAAAGACCAATCGGGCTGACAGACCGATCGATCCCCCAGGCGAGGTGCATATCCAAATAGAGCAACTGGTGCTGATCGCGATTTTCATTTGCGGATCGTGAAACTGGGTCATCGTTGTCGCCGATCTTTCTTTCTTTCTCGTCTGCGTGCGACTGTGTTCGTTGCGTGCACGTCGCGTTCGTTGACGTTCCTCGAAAGGATCGCTAGAATTTCTGCCATTTACGTCGAGTGGACACCAGTCCGAAAGCAGTCTTAAAACGGTCTTGATGCACGTGACGAGCCCATCCAACCCAGTTCACGCGGTTTTTGGCGATGCGGTGATGCAACGTGTCGCAATCGAGGAATTGCGGCGCGATTCAAGAATTCGAATTGGACAGGTGGACTTTTCACCGCGTACCACCGACGACTTAGGCTCGAAAGAAAATGTATTCCAGTATTTTTCTATACTAATCACTCCCCCAATGCTCTCCGTTCTGAGAATGCTATTAGATGTCTTAGGATACTTTCTCGTTATCCTGTTATTTTTTTACACTTACCATTCACTTTTAAGCTATTCATTCTTTAACATCCTACAAACTAATGATGCGAACTTACTAGTTGCATATACAAACGGAAAATCTACCAGAAAACACATTTACGTACTCTGTTTCAATTTTTAATCTCTCTCTCTCTCTCTCTCTCTCTCTCTCTCTCTCTTTCTCTCCCTGACCACTTTAATTTCTTTCAATTTCCAAATAGAAAGAGGGGTTCGAAAAATAAATAAAATTCTTTTATCAATATGATTAGCGAAATATTGGGAGGTTGAAGTTTAAAGGTTCCCATGGAAATCACCGACACGGATTTCTCCGACACGGTTTGCACCGACTCCAGTTTTCACCGACAACGATTTCAGATTACTTAAAACAGTAATTGTTAAAGGTGCGTTCGATAAAATATATTTGAAGACAAGGGCTACGTAACGAGTTGAAGTCGGTGTCAGATTGAAACGGTCTGTCAGGCTGGAAAGAACTATCATCCGGATTTCCGTTCGCGGCCTACGTAACAGATTAGAAGTGCTCGCCCGTTATCATTTCGGTGTCGTTCGGTCAACAAACGTGGGATGAAAGGGTTTCGCTCGATGTTACACACGATATACATTGATTCGCGCGACCCGGAGAACAGGAAAGCTGCCGTTGGCTTTACGTAATCGGTAATAAATACGACAGCAATCGATATCTCGGGCTGACACCCAATGCTGAACCGAATTCAGAGCTGTTAACAATCTTCGATGATTAATCAAATGAGTCGGTGCACGCTGCCGAGTAGATTTCATTAGTGGCCCCCTCCATTCGAAACGTGTTATTTTCATGGATTTGTATGGAAAACAAATTATCAAGAACAATAGCCGGTGGATTGTTCTGTAAAATGAATAATCTAGAATAATAGTCTGAGGATTTTTATGCAAAAAAAGACCAAGAATAATAAACTGTGGATTTTGATGTGAAATAAATTATCAAGAATAAGACAGTAGATTTGCATGCTAAATAAAAATTGTCTGCGTCAGCTGTATGCAACAGAAACCAAGGATACCGAATCGAAACAAGAATAAAAATCAAAAATAATAGATTGTGGATTTTTATGCAAAATAAAAAGACTAAGAATAATAGCTTGTGGATTTTTCTGTAAAATGAATTATCAAGAGTAATAGGCTGTGTTGTAAAGATGAATGAACAATTCACCGACTAGAAATGTGTCGTTTAACATGATCACCCAAAAAAAAAAACAGAACTGTATCGTGTTGCAATAATCGTTTAAAATACAGGTGAAACATCGTAGCGAAATGAACAAATTTCAACGATGATCAATTATGAAACTTGGTGGGAAACGCCCATGCCGAAACACTCATTACGTAAATCCTCCGTTAGATGCTCGTGGAGTCTTGGACGGTTTACCAGGAAAAATTCGATAAACTCAGCAATCTAAAAATGCGAATACACGCAGAATAAATTTGAGAAGTGCTTAAACAAATTTAACACTGTACTTTTGATTCGAAATTTAATCTTGTCATTCTTTATAATACTATACACATCAGTCACTTTTCATGGTCGGTAGGTTTAGTGTTAAAAACAGAAAACACTTAATTTATATAAATTCAATGATTCAATGATTCAACAGAAAACACTTAATTTATATAAACATGTCGAAGAGCAGTATTGAACGATTAATAGTGTTCTTTGTGATTTTCGGAAGTTTCTCGTATTTGGAAGGTCGTGAAAATTATTAGAAAATTCACAGTGCAGGGAAAATGATAGTTTATAAAAGTGTACGATAGTTTATAAAAGTTTTGAAACAAAGAATCAGCGACAGTATTATATTGGACACGGACCGTGTAGATGCTTGGAATAATTAAATTATGTAAGGTGTTTTTGTTACGTCACAATGATTGTACAATTGCTTTTCTAATCTTTAAAACGACGTTGAAAGTAAAAATACACTCGGAGCTATGGTTGGACGATGATAATTGCCGAAGAGAACCTTATAATATTGACGTTATGTAATTACATGCTTCGTTGGCATAGCGTATCTTTTATTTGGTTACGATAATCGTGACACTTTGTCTGCACAATGTTCTGGAAAATTATTCACTCAGGAATATTCATTCAATTTTGGAACACCCATAGTGATCCAGATAAACGTGAAATTATATCTATCTTTCATGATAGGGCACTTGATCTGCCCATCATGTTGTCTTGTATTTTCTAGGATGAAAAAGTTAGAGAAGTGTCATTTTAAATTATTTAAAAAACGCCGGGTTTTTAGAATTTGACAATTCTTAAATTTCTTAAAATTTTACAATCTTTATTACAGGAAGCAATGAGCATCCGATAGCAATGATCATGATCAAGAGATTCCTGAAGTATCTATATTTAAAGAACAACTTAATTAAAGATCGTTAATTTATACCATGGCCACGGATGTCTCATAGCGTTCCTATAATGTGAGAACACGAGGATTATTTTCAAAGAAGTAGAAGCTTGTTCGAAATGCAAATGACTAAATGGTGACAATAATCAAGAGACACCCGCGATATCTATATTTAAAGATAGACTTGTAGTTAATTTATACCATGGTCACGTTTCATGGTTTCTGTAATTAATTATAATGTTGCCACTATCATTTTCTACTTGTTTACAAGCTGCTGGACTTCTGTTTAATGAAACCTTCAAGTTAATAATCTTTAAAAACCGGGAAAAGGTCCAAAATAATTTTAAAATTATTTTTTCCACTTTTGGAACACTGCAACATCATTTCCAATGGATAGAGCACAAAGACGAGAGGGAATTCACGTTTTGAACCAATTCCGACTCGCTTAATGTTTCTAATGTTAAATTAAGAGCATTATAACTTCTTAAAACTTTATTTGATAAATATTGTCTAACTTTTGGAATGCTATAGAGCCATTTACAGTGAATATAGCATAGCATAAAGGGAAGAGGTGAGTTCCGTTTTGAAGCAATTTCGACTCAGTCAATGTCTCTAATATTAATTCAATAGTATTATTGCTGCTAACACCAATTTGAAAAAATTGTCACCGAATTTTCAGACTGTAGAATTATTTTTTAGTTGCCAGTGGATAGAGCGTGAAGGGAAAGGGGGATTTTGGTTGGAGGGCGAAAGAAGATTGGGCGGGAAACGCCCAGAACCATCTGGGATAGAATCGTGACCGGTCGATACGTGCGGGCCAGTTACGTAAAAGGGAATAATAAGAGCCGTACATGCCGAGGAGGCATATTTGCTGAGATAAGATAGAGGCCGGACGCGGTCACGTGCTCATCGTGGCTGTCAAACTTCTCTGTTATGTAAACTTCGCGCTTTCCTGGCGATTTGCCATTTATCCGCGGCCGTGGGTCCACGGCATCAGAGACTCCGATTTATTTTTGGCGGCGCGCCGCACGCCGCTGCGAGCACCGCGCTACTCTTCTCTTATCGTCCCGTCCAGCCCGAAGGAAATCAGTTTCCTGTTTCGGCTACATGCCCCGTTTACGCACATTACCCTGGAACTTCATACAAAATTTTATCGACACTCTCCATTCCGAAATAAATTATTTCAAGCGAAGGCTGCACCGCGCGATATACAATCTCGAACGGCCGAAGAACACATAGTCCAGTCGCCAGGTACTATTACCTAGAAAGTAATCTGAACTTAATGAAATTTCGAATCTGAGTTTTCGACCTCGAGGACCTTGTACTAACTTGGGGAGGGGGAAAAAACAACGATTTTTATTATCTTGTTTTGATTTTTCGCCTATTACTCAAAAACTATAAGTCCTAAGAACTTTTGTTTGTTTTGTTCATTTTTAGAAAGAGCTAATATAAAGTTAAAATTTTTAAAATAACTTAAAATTTTACTGTTCAATGTATTTTTTGATTCAATAGGCACCGAGAGCACGCGTTCAAACTTAGTAAATTAAGTGGTAACTGACGAATATAGGAACAGACAGAACAAATTACACTGTCCAGCAACAAAAATATTTCTATATAATTGTTGGGTGTACCTTATACATTTTTTGGCGCTGATTCCGAATCTCATTCCAAAATTTCATTAAGTTCGGAATACTCTCCAGGTAGACGCCTTTTTTCGACCTGCCGACTAGACTAACAATGGTCTCGATCGTAACGTTTCACTATAACTCTTCAACCATAAGAGATATCGGGATGAAAATTCCACTAAAATTCATCAATTTCTTTTCTAGTTCCTCATTATCATGTCTTTATATTAGCTCGATTTCTTGTCAGTTTGTTAGGCGACAAATTTTGCAATTGATTTTAAACTAACTTCCCGATGAGCAAGAGACTTGAAATTGGAAACATAGCTTAGAACTGGATGACAATGCAATATTAAAAAAAAATTTTAAAAGTTTATCTGTTTCGTTACATCTCCCTCCTCCCCCCTACTAAACGCTACATCATCGTTCCGATACGATTCGCTACGGCATTGTTTTCGATATGTCGCAGTTGCAATACTGTCTGAAATTTAGTACATGTCGCTGTTATAATTTTATAACCTGGTAAAAATGTTAAAAATCAATTGAATAATTTCACATACGCTAGATTAAAAAGCAGAAAATAATTATGTAAATAAAAATATCACGTTTTTAAAAACGGACTAAAAAGTATAAAATAATTTTTCCTAGTCGCATACTGATTCCTAACCTCGTACGGACAGTGGTGAAGATTTGTGATTGTGAATTTTAAATTGCTATGAAAATATTTGTAAAATTTAAAAGTAAAATCGTGGGGCGCAAGATGCATCAATTATCTATTTCATTTTTAAGAACGTGGTATTTTAAAAAAATTTATTTTTATTTACATAATTATTTTTCTTTTATAACGCTATGAAGATAATCGAACATCAATTTTTGAGGTGTCGTACAGTGTGCCAAATGACCATTTTAGCTGCATAAAAGTCTAACTCTATCTTTTTATATTTATCAATTAATATGTCTACAGTTGCATAAAATATGAATAATTATTAAATTCTTGTAACAGATATTTGGTTTTTGTTAATTAAACAATATATTTTAAGTTATTTATAATTAAATGTAAACTACAACAAAGTTAGTAACGGACCTATGTAGCACAGAACGATGCAACAAATAGTGGATATTATCAAAGAAGACGTAATTTTTAATTATGAACAAACGGAATTATATAAATATAATTTAGTTTTTCTATTTTTTGGAAATTCAGACTTTCTAACGGGAAAAAGTTACTGTTTAATTTATTATTTCAATAAAAATATAAATTATACAAAAAGAATAACAGAGATCAAAATCAAGGTATTAAATGGCAACATTCGGTTGCATGTATAAACATTTTCTAACTACAAGAATTTGTTTATGACTTATTACTGATATATATATATATATAGTGTTTGTGATGAATAAAAAGCCACTTCTGGTCAATTTAAATGCAGCACTATCATCTCACTGTTTTATAAAACTAATAACTTGTAAACTCATGTTTAGATGATTCGAAAATGAAATGTTTTGATTCAACGTACCTGATTATCTAAAGAAGATTTTGTTATAATAAATAAAACAGTAACAAAAATAAGAGTAATAATAACAATGACGATAAAAAATAACAAGAATAAGAATAATGAGATTTAAAGACATAAGAAAAAACGCAAGGGAGATGTAGTCTGCACGCTGATCGCTCTGAGACGGAAGAAACGAATTTTCATAGGAAGAAAGTTTAGACGAAAATTTGGGCATATTATCATTGTTTATATAATTTCATTGTAACAATTCGTATAGATGTGCAACGTTTTGTAACTCAATTTTCGTATCACAATAAAGTAGAGACTCTCTACTTCATAATATGTAAAAATTATTGCGTGGACCGACGTTTAGCATATATCAATTTGTTAACGAAGAGGAGTTACATAGACGTTTCTGTGGAAAAATAAGTACCATCTTTGACTGTTCATTCACAAAAATAGAGAAAAGTTATCGATAATTTGGAATTACTAAAGTTGAAGTACATGGTCTGAGATGCTATATCCGTCATATAAAGGAAAAGATACTCCTCAGTAAAAGCTATTCATTTATAAGGTAACCGTCCGTCTTTGAGGTGAAGTTTACACGCTCTGTAAACATATAACGAAACAATTTTAAGTTTTAATACATGGTTATTTCCGATTATATTGGTACAGTTAGTTTTTGTTGATGTTAAAGTTAATTTTGTCCAACTAAAATGATCATTTGGCACACTGTGTGTCGTTGTAAAGGGGAAGCCCCAATCTTTCACCCTTCGCTGCATAGTGTATCTGATATAGTTAACAAAACTGGTATATAATAAACTAAGAATGTGTTACTATTCCTTACTATTCTAAATTACGTTTATTTCTCTGAAGATGTTGTTTTAATTTTTTAAAATATTTTTCCCTTAAATGAAACAGAAAAACTGACGTTCTTTCAGTTTGTTCGTCCCAATTTAAAAAAATCATGCAGTGGAGGGTGAAGTTCGTTAAAGGGATTCGTTCACGAAAAAAAATTATTCGACTCCAGTACTGATAACAATTCGAGGTTGCAGTTTCGATTGAATGTTCGATACACTGCATAAATATTCGCGGCTTAATCGTTCGAGTCATATTGACAGATGCGTTGAGGCTTCTGTCACGGTTTTGTGGGTGACATCGGAACAAACGGAAGAGTTTCTTCTTTTTTCTGGAGGCATTTAGTATTTGGGGGCGTGTATCGGCGTGCCGCAATATCCGACGTGAATAACAGTTTCCCTGTATCGTGACGTCGGTCGGACGGAAAAGAATATCGCGGTCGCGTTTACATATCTGCGGTCTTTCCTGGCGAAACCGGAACCACATTGCGGATCATCCACCCGTTGTCACTGATAAAAAGCATTCATTTCCTTCTTTGTAGTGTTTTCATGAGCGGCTCCGTTACGTAAAGCCTGGACGAGCAATTTCCACTTTGTCCGACACACATTCCCCCAACGGTGTATTGGCTTGATAGACGAATCCTGTGAAGCCGCGACTCCATTAACCCTCCGAGCGCTGTACCCGAGTCATTTTTCACCGGGAACATCGGAACATCGGAACTTGTCATTCAAGTACTCCATTTCTAACAATTATTACCCCGTTGCCTTACAATAACGTGTCGGATTTTGTTCAAATTTCGATATAGTCCAGCCAACGAAAACTTGTACAGGGAAATGGAAGAAATACAATTTTTGACTTTCGAACTTTGTTCGGCCTAGTTACGATGTAAACGTACTAAAAGTCCCTCACTCCTAGGAGGTGAGGGGGTGCAGGGGGGCACGCAGAAGGTCCTATTTTTCGGTTTTTCGCCTATATCTCAGAAACTATGCATCCTAGTGATAAGACCACTCAATACAAAATTAAAGCTGTTAAAATGTGTCACAAAATTGATCGTATTCAGTTTTTCGCTATCTCGCATAGTTTTCGAAATATCCGCGCTCAAATAAATTTGAAAAAAAATTTCAAAATCAGACTTGCCAGATAGAGGGAATCGAGGGGAATACAATTTTCCCCCTCTCTGATGACTAGATTAATACGTGACTGGTGGGGGATGGTGGACTTATAATTATTGGAAGATGTTGGAGTATGCGCATTAGGGTGGCACTTAGTTATGTGTACTTGGAGAAATTTTTTTTGCGAGATATTTTTTACGATTCCACCTAAAATTTTTCCATTTGGTAAGACAATAATTTCTGTGAAAGATGAAGTTGATCGGATAAGGAAAAGACGTGCAACATTAACGTTAAAGTTGCGAAAAACATGAAAAATTTTATAGAAAAAAAAGAAACAAATTTTTTTAGAAGCTTTCAATATTGCTGCGGGGGCCTCTAACCGTCTGCAAAATTCTTAAGGGATTGTGGTGGGATATTTACACCGTTAACCCCGAAACACGCGATTTGAGAGGAAATGGACTTGTTAGGGGGAAGGTGGTGGATAGCAATTAGACAGGCTAAGTAATGTGAAATAATCTTAATCCGTACAGAGTACACTTGTACTTGAATGCACGTAAGGATATATGATATTTTTCGAGGTACAAAATAAAATTTTCAGTATACTCTTCACATTTAGCGCGTAGTTGTTTCTATTGCACAACTTCGCGCTCGATGTGGCACGTCTTCCCGACGTCCGATTCATCTAAAACTTTGGATATATCATTTTTTTATTAAATGGAAAATATTGGGGGAGTCGTGCCCAATATCGATCGTGCCCATGTTCGAAAAACAAGGGTCACTCTAGAGTAGCTCTCGTTCAAAATTCGATAAATTGGCTTTAAAAAAATCGCATATCAATTTTGAAGGCATCGTTGTAGAAGGAGAGCTTCAGTCTTTAAATCTGTGGAAAATTCATTCTCGAGAATAATTTTTTAACGTTTTCACGGAAGTTCGAATTCATGGAATTTTCGAGTGGGAAGGGGTCTCCAGTTTCTGATCTAACATATCGTGTAGAAATGTTCGAGAGGAGGTGAACTGAACAAACCGTGTGCGAAAGTAGAGGCTTCAAGCTTTAAAATGAAACTGATCTTGTTGTTCGAAGATTATTTTTTACGAAATTATAACGGGTTATCTCGAGAATCAGGAAATGTCTCGTGTCACTCGCGTTGGATGTTAAAGGGTTGAGGAATCGGGAACGTCGCGTCGCGCGCGTCGGTGGCAAGTGAGATTGAGAATCGTTGCGTCACGATGGAAGAGAGTAGCGTACATAAATTCCATCGAAGGAAATCTTGGAACGTGGCCAGGGAGAAAAATTTACGCGCAGATATCTGCCTCGAACCTACGGAAGACGAAACATTCTCGTTTTAAACAAAGGACCGACGAGCGACACATAGCTGGTACGTTCTCATTTCGCATGTGCACACTGGCTCAAATTCAAATTGTCGAGACGATTATTCGAGATCGACCGCAATATCGGTTTTTATGTAAAATAAAAAAATCAATAATAAGAAACTGCGGAGTTTTATGGAAAATTAATTATCTAGAATAATAGCCTGTGGATTCTTATGCAAAATAAAGAGACCAAGAATAATAGACTGTGGATATGATGTAACAGAAATTATCAAGAGTAATAGACAGTGGATTTGCATGGAAAATAAAAATTGTCTACGTCAGCTGTAAGGAACAGACGCCAAGGATAATGAATCAAAACGAAGAATAAAAATCAAGACCAATAGATTGTGGATTTTTATGCAAAATAAAAAGACCAAGAATAATACACTGTGGATTTGATGTGAAATAAAATATCAAGACTAATAGACAGTGGACTTGCATGAAAAATAAAAATTGTCTACATCAGCTGTAAGGAGCAGACGCAAAGGATAATGAATCAAAACGAAGAATAAATATTAAGACCAATAGATTGTGGTTTTTTATGCAAACTAAAAAGATCAAGAATAATAGACTGTGGATATTGATGTGAAATAAATTATCTAGAATAATAGTCTGTGTTTTTTATGCAAAATAAAAAAACCAAGCATAATATAGACTGTGGATTTCGATGTGAAATACATTTCAAGAATAATAGACAGTGGATTTTCATGGAAAATAAAAATTGTCTGCGTCAGTTATAAGGAACAGAAGCCGAGGTTAATAAATCAAAACGAAGAATAAAAATCAAGAAAAATAGATTGTGTATTTTTATGGAAAATAAAAAAAAAACAAGAATAATAGACCGTGCATAATTCGTTGTAGCAAGGTACAGTGAGAGCCTGCAAGTCTCCTTGAAATTGATCGTCGAAAATGAATCCTTTTATTAGGCGCGCCATCTGCAAAGACGCATTACGAAACGTGTGCCGGCGATCGATAACCGCGATAAAAGTTTTACTGAATATTACGGCCACGGCGGATGGAGGACATGATTTTTCTATAGCGACCGGTTACAGGTGTTTACGTAGCGGAAAACTTGGCAACAAGTACACGCGTGGGACTTGTAGGCTCACGAATGATTCAATCCAGCTAACCGTGGACTTTTGCTAATTTTACAGGGCTTGAAAAATTTTCTTCCCGAATGAATCTTCCACAGATTTGTAGATTGCAATCTCCCCTTTACGATAAACTTTGAAAAATTGACGTACGATTCTTTTTCACTGTTTTATGGAACAAAAATGAGAAACAAGTTCGAAAGTCCTCTTTCATAAACGATCTAAGGAACAGCTCGGACACCTCTCGTTCAAGGCTTCATAAAACAGGTAGAAAAAATGGTACATCAATTTCTAAGGCGTCGTTAAATACGGGAAGCTTTATTCTTCTAACCCGTGCTAGGATTTGTTCACGGAGAAAATGTCTGAATGCTTTCACAGAGGTTTCAATTCGCAGTATTTTTAAGAAAAATGGGTCTCCAGTTTCTCACGTGCTACATGTTGAAAAAGTATCTCAAAGGGAAAGGACTAACATCACGCAAGTTTGTTACCGTAGGATCATTTTTTACGAAGTTATTGCGTTTTGAATATAATATTTCTCGTTCACGTTATTTCTTGGATAAATCTCGTATGAGATTTTCTATAATAAAAAAAAAGTTATTTCTTGGATGTACTGTATGTTGTATACAGATTTTAGTACAAGAATTGTAAACTTAACCCTTCACTGCATGAATTTTTTTAATTGGGATGAAAAATTGAAAGGAAGTCAGATTTTGTGTTTTGTTTAAGGGAAAAATTAGCACAACATTTCTCAGAGAAATAAAAATAAATATACATGGTAAGAAAACACATTCTTATTACACGGCCGAATAACCAAAAATCGTTTTGATTCTCACTACGCGATTCTTATAGAGTTTTTCGTGCTGATTGCGAATCTGACCTTAAATTTTCTCTTAGACGCACAGTTTTCCAGAAATTTAAGTTTAAAAAAAACATACTTTTCGACTTTGAACAAATATTATGATGTTATTATAAAAGATATTGTATTATTCTCCACAGCAAAAGATTCTTTAGACTTTCTCGACTCCAGTGTCGTGCAATAGTAATACATTATGGTTGTTTAAACATGAATCTTTTGCTGTAAAGAACAATACAATATCTTTTACAATAACATCACAATATTTGTTCAAAGTCGAGAACTTGTTTTTTTTCAAACTCAAATTTTTCGAAAACTTTAATTAATAATATTGACACCTGCGCCGGTTCTAGTCGATTAAAGTATCGAGAAAAAATTTCAATAATTAGGCAGATATTCTTGCAAATATAATTACAGCATGTGTTAGCAAATACTATAGCATAATAATCGAAACGTCAAAAAAAATTTTGAATTTGTTGGACCGTTTTATTAATATGATACACTGTGCAACGAAGGATTAAAAAGAGGATGTTCTTCGAAAGACTGATTCCCAAAAAGAAATCTAATTGGGGGGTCGATTTGAAGAAGCGATTGTACGAGGCTGCGTGTCCGAATGTGACAGTGAGTTGCCATATGTCTTTCGAAGGAAAGAACGAGGGGAACAGCGAGAGGTGCGATCGAAAACCCGAAGGATCACCGAACAGAGCGACAATAGCAACGTTCTAGCGCGTAGGTAGCCGATGTGCGTCGCGTAACGGCCGCACGGGCCGAATCTATTTGGTTGTAGAGATCGGCCGACTGATTACGTAACGATAGATTTATATAAATGGTTACGTTGACACTAAAGCCCCGGCCGTAGCTGCTTCGGCCATCGTTATATTATCTAACGAGGAGCGGCGTTCATAGGTAGAGAGATACATGTATTCGTATACAGTATACCACGATGATACATCGTTGCGCCGATCGACGAAGAACAACTATAGCAATCCTCCTCTCGTCTCCCTTTCCTGCGAATCCCGAATCAATTTTTAGATCATGGAGCAGCTGCCCCGACCATCATTATCTAACACTTTAACTACCGTCTCGTATTCGATTTCTCCAGAAAATGAATTCGGTAACAGGTAAAACTGTCTCGTGGTGTCTTCATTTTTGATTCACTAAAATTCTTCTTGTATTATTCAATTTTCCATGGGACCGTTTGCACAATATTTCTCCAGCCTCGGAAATTAATTTGGTAAAAGTTATCCAATTTTCCATGGGACTTTTTCAACAATATTTAGTAATTCCAGAAAATAAATTTAGTAACTGGTACAGCTGGTTCCTGGTGTCTTCATTATTGATTCATTAAAATTCTTGTTATATTATTCAATTTTCGAAATTAATTTTGTAGTCAGATTGGAGTTAGCTTATGGCCTGTTAAATGGGAGACGAGAATTGACTCCATAAATGCTGTCTCCATTTTTGTTTCATTAAAATTATGGTTATACTATTCACTTTTCCATTGGACTACTTACGCAATATTTCTTCAGCCTCGGAAATTCATTTGGTAGAGCGGTTGGAGCTAGCTTATGGCCTACGAAATAGGACACAGGAAATATCACCGCAAATGGGGTGTCTCCATTTTTGTTTCATCAAAATTGTTGTTATACTATTCAATTTTCCATGCCGCAGAAGATACATGTGGTCAGTATTTCTAGAGAATTTGTTAAACAACTCTTTCATTTATTTTACAATTCTTTTTACCCATTTTACAATTTCCCACAATGTTTTTCAACCGTTCTACGATGTTGCACAATTACGTACATTTTTACTAACCACATTAGTTTACCAACAACACGTTTACGTAAGAAGAAACTAATTCTAGATCGGAAGGAACGTTTAATTTCTGGTTAGAATAGCTCCGAGTGGAGAGGATTAATTTTTGGATGATGAATTGTGGTCGGTTCTGGCGAGGCGTCCTCGTAGCTGGAAAAAAGAAGCGGGACACGGTGGCGAGAGAGGATCGATCGGCTGGAAAACGCATGATTTCGTCAGGTTGTCTGCATGCGCGACACTTTCGCCCGGCGGTACGCAGGCGCGCAGGGTCGACGTTTCTGTCAATTACATAATAAAAAGCGTTATGTAAGGACGAGCAGACAGTACACGCATAAACGTGGTCGGTGTGGTGCTCGACGACGACGAAACGAAATTAATCAGTTCGATCTTACAATTAGAGCGGCGGGTATACAGAGACGAAAGACGCCGAGACGCACGCCACTCTATGCTGACGCGCTTATGCTAGCCCTGGAGACCTGGGAGCCTAACTTGGGGACAAGACACGTGTTATGTCAACGTACTCCTATTTTTCTATTTTCTTTTTTCTTTCTAATTAAAAAGACAATCTTAGCTCAGTCATTTATTCATTCACGCCACGGGATATGAAATCCCAAGAAAAACATTCTTTACACAGGAGCCAAATTCTCTATGGCCGCAAAAAGTTATTAGATCAAACAAAATACGGCCAAGTTCGTTAGATTAGAAATACCTCTTGCAATAATGAAAAAAAGCGTTTGTAAAAATTAATTTAAAAGAATGCTATTTAATTTTTAAAGAGTTACATGGAAGGCTAAATTATTCAAACTTGGTCACTACCTAACACCTTTTATGACCACTGGTTTCAGAAATAACGGCCAAGTTTGAATAATTTAGTCCTCCATGTAACTCTTTAAAAATTAAATAGCGTTCTATTAAACTAATGTTTTCAATACTGAAACAGGTGTTTCTAAGCTAACAAACTTGTCTGTATTTTGTTTGATCTCACAACTTCTTACAGCCATAAAGAACTTGGCTCTTGTTTAAAGGATGTTTTTCTTGGGATTACATCGATTTTTCTTGATTGTTTTTTCATCAGTATTTGTTGCGACTTCGAAGCTAATAAAACCTATACTTATGTATGTTATGCTGCTATATTGTATCCTACGTACCTATTTCGTAATGTTTTATACATCCCCTTTAAGGTGTAAAATTTCAAATTTTGATAATTATTCCTTTGAGTGTTTGTTATGGTAGACCTATGTACCAAATTTCAAACTCGTAGGCCAATGGGAATTATCAAAAGGTTTTGATGATCTGTCTGTCAGTTAGTGAGAAATTTAGCGATTTTTGAGGTCCTATATCTCGGAACCTAATGGTGACCATAATCCGATTTTGATGAAATTTATATATGTTATGCAGCAACACATTTTCAACAACTTTTTCCGTTTCCAATATAGCGGGGTCGCTTTTAGTTTTCGAGATATTCACAAAAAACTATTGCTAATACTGCATTTAATTTTCCGTATACATAGTAGTACGCTCCGTGGTGATGTACCTGCCGCTCCGGCGCGATGTCTGTTTACATTGTTTTTGTAAACACATTGTGGGGATGACAGAAAACAGGGCCTCACTCTACATAGAGTGATATATATATACAGGGTGTCCCAAAATTCGTGTACTTCCCGGAAATGGGAGGTTCCTTGGGTCATTTGAAGCGACATTTTTCTTTACAAAAATGACGACAACGGCTTTGTTTAGGAGTTATTAACAAAAAACACGGACCAATCAGAGTGCGGCTATAGCGAACGGAGTCCGACTCAGCGACAGGTCCCGCTTAGCGTGGCGGCGCCATTGGCCGAGCCAGAATCAATCCGATGTAGCCGCGCTCTGATTGGTACGTGTTTTTCATTAATAACTCCTAAACAAAGCCGTCGACGTCATTTTTGTAAAGGAAAATGTCGCTTCAAATGACCCAAGGAACCTCCCATTTCCGGGAAGTACACGAATTTTGGGACACCCTGTATATAAGCTAAACTTTCAATTTTGGAAGACTACTCCAGGATTTTCGTATGCGCGGTCGTGCCGGCCGTTAGGCCCCACTACGACTTAACCACAACTCATTCTGATCGCATGATTTTTCCGGATTACAGCTGCAATGTAAACATTATGTGATCCGAATGAGTTGTGGTTTGGTCGTGGAGGGGGCGGAGAAGGGCGGCCGTCAGGCCGACCCCACATACGAAAATCCAAAAGTAGTCTTTCAAAATTGAAAGTTTACCTTATATATGTATCACCCTGTCATCCCTACAATGTGTTTACAAAAAGAAATGTAAATAGACGCCACGGCGGAGGGCCTTACATCGCCAAGGAGCTTGCTACTATACGGAAAATTCAATACACTAATAGCAATAGTTTTTTGCAAATATCTCAAAAGCTATAAGCGACCCCCCTATATTCTAAAAGGAAAAAGTTGTTTAAAATGTCGAAATCTATAACATATTTAAATTTCATCAAAATCGGAATATGGCCACAATTTTGCAATAATTACCTTAACGTTTTGTTAACATTGAGACGTGATAGCATATAACAAGTGTACGAAATTACATTTCTTCATCTGCCTCCAGTTCCGAGTAACAAACCTCTAAAAAACGGCCAAGTTGTTCCGTGTAAAAGGAGGTGCATAGTGTGAGAACTTGGCTGGTGCACGGTAGTGTACCTAGATTTAATAATTCCTAACTCAAAATGGATTTGAGATATCCAAAAAATCCTATGCTATATTTTCGATGATATTTTGTAGATAGAGAATTTAAGAAAATTGTTCATTATGGACGATCCAATTTTTACTAACAATATCGGCCATCCGTCGATGTACTAGGAAGAGAACGTTTGAACAATAAGATTTTTCATATTACTGTTCTCTAATATTCTGTTCTGACAACAAAATTAAGAATGAAGTTCAGAGTTGTGTTACTATCATTGTAAAAGAATCGCAATTTTCCAGTTACTAATTATCCTGATAGAAATTGCCGAAGACAGTACATATTTCAAACTTAATTTTAACTTTGAAGGCCCCCTTAAATTAAGTTGAAAATTAGTATGCTTCTGAAATTGAATTTATTAGAAGAATTCCTTCAAATTAATCGTGCTATTTTAAAGACTTTAAGATGAATCCTTGAAAAAATATCTTCGTATTTTATTCTAGAAAAAACATGAATACTCGACTTGATTTATTAAGGGACATTTTGACAGTGGTAATTTGATAATTGTCAGTGTCAGACACGAAATAGAGCTGGCTCATGGGACCAGACCGGCTATGTATACCATGCTTCCGAAGATAATTTAATAGATTGCTATATGTTGCTCTATGAGCAATGATGTAACTAGGTTATGCTATCATCATGTTTAGGTAACTCGAGTAGCTCTTTTGAGAACCTAATCTAATTTGTATTGCCTTGGTTAATATTCCTATTGGGAGCAGGAAGGGTACACTGAATCTTCTGGCTAGAGGGAATTATCCGCAGATTGATGGAGAACGTTCAATCGATAGATTTATGGATGATATCATGGTAAAATTATAGGGTCTGCTAGCTTTACTTTAAGCAAGAAATACTGCCGGATGCTTAAGGAGTCTACTTTGATTTAGGGTGTCTCTAGTCCGATGATTTTACAGGAGGCTATAACTGATTTATTATAGTGTTTACCTGTCCTGTTAATAAATTGCAGATGACCAAAAACAATTTATGCGATGACAATTAATACTCGCACTATTTTATATTAATCTATAAAAATAACGAGGATGTATTTTTTAAACAGATTAGTTATAAAAATTTTTCAGAATTACTCGAGCGTGACTATGTTTAGCAATCGATTCCCATTAAATCGTACAACAACAAAAAAAGAACGTACTTGAGACATAGTAGCATTTTAATGAAACTGTGCTTTAGCAGCATCGGGAAAAAATTCATTAAACAACCCACAAGGCTAGGTTGCATTTTTTGCCGGCTGAATATTGTGCTACAATATTATATAAAGTGTTGTACAGTCATGTTTCTACCATACTCTTGCATTCTCCGATGATTGCACCGTTTAAAAAAAAATCAAATTATTCATCTTGATCGTTCCTCTCGTAATTGATGCAGACAATTTTTATTTCCCATAAATGATATGGTTTGCTTGGACTACGAAGAACCGTACCAGTACCTTCCGAAAAATATTTATCCTTTTGTATTTATAAATTTATGGCTAAGTAATGCAAATGTTCCAAAGAATTTCTTTTCTATACATTCTCTTTTCAGGTACCTCTAGGTACATAATTTAAGAGTAACCCAAATTTTCTAAAAAAGTTTAAAAAATTGATAAAGACCATTGAAGGGAGGGGGTCTTAGATTGAGGAGGTATCATAAAGAAATGTTAAATTTTAAAGAATACAGTTCTATTAGTCGATTATACAGGGTGTCCCGAATTTAAATGGCAAAACTTGAGGAGCGTGTAGGAGACCGAAAAACGAAGACAAAAAGTCTTTTAGAGAAAATTGCAAAAAAAGAAACAAAACAAGTTTTCATTTGTTGTACTTATTTATTCATTAATTTTTATTTACACTGTTATCTATTTAATGTAGATATTGTTCAAAGTGTTGCCTTCTTGCAGCAATGCAAGTATTACATCTACCACTGACTTAATAAATTGCAGCTAAACATTGTTCTGGTGATATTTGGTGCACTGCATCTATGATTCGATCGCTGAATTGCTCTTTTGAATTGATCGGCGCCGAATAAACTTACGAAGAAATCTATGTTTGTCATTAACTACATTAAGTAGATGATAACGTAAATAAGTAAGTACAAAATTGAAAACTTGTTTTGTTTCTTTTTTTGCGATTTTCTCCAAAATGAAGCAAAAATGTGCAAATCTCTAAAAGATTTTTTGTCTTAGTTTCTCGGTTCCCCACGCGCTCTTGAAGTTTTGCCATTTATATTCGGGACACCATGTATAGTCACCAATCTTTTCTACAATTAGGAAAGAACTATTTTCGGTACAGTCTACGACATTGATGAAAATCGGACAGGAAGTTATGCAATCGTCTGCTACGTCGTGAGATGATGGAATTTTGCATGAATACTGGAATTTGCGAAAAATTTGGAGGCGCGAGGTTATGGCATTTCCATTCCCCCACCACATTCCCGACCATCGATTGCTTCGGAGAAGTGGGAACACTACACCTGAAGTGGTAGCGTTAAGGAGGCCGCCGGCAGAGTAGGTCAGAGACAGCCAGGAAACTCGATCGCGCGCGAACGAAAGCATCAGCGGGCCGGTACTTGACCGTGAAAAATGGCCATGTGTTCGTGCCGAGAGGCCAGCCAACGCTGATCGTTGCTTTCCTGGCTTGGAGAAAGCTGCCTATCTATCTCTTCGCCTTCTAATCCCCGGGAAAACGCATTTGCCGATCGCACAGATTCAAATAAACAGACGATCTCCTTCAGGAATCAGGAATCCAGGAGTTAAAACACTCTGCGACGGTACCAGTTCCTGGTATCACTCCTTCTCTTCCATTTTAGAAACGAAAACTCCTAAATCTGAGAGGTCAGACCTTATTATTTATAATATCAGTTAATATCACCTGTTGTTCTTGAGATACGAAGGAAAATATTTAAATTTTTCCGAAAGCTAATAATTATTTAATTAGCAGTTTTGCTATTTAAACTTTTTCTTCGCTAACATTTCGGTCCTTTTCGGAACCTTTTCAAAGGAATTTTACGTCTAAAAAAATATTGAAAAATGTATGTAATATAAGTGGATTAAAAAATGAAAAAAGGATGTTAGTGCTTACTTGCTATGTGTAAATTGAACATTGAGAACTGATTTGAACACGATGCTGGTTGAAATCGTACTGGGGTCGGAGTGATCCCATTTTGATATGTCAAAAAGCCATTCTTTGATGACATTAGAAATGAGATTTTCAGGGTACCCATTCTGTTCAAGTGTATTCCTAATGAGTGACAGATTGTTTGATCTGAATTCAGGATAATGACTATATAATAATAACTACACAATTGTAGTTCCACCCTGTGTGGAAATCTCCTGTTACTCTGAAACATTTAATTTCAAAACTTTAAAATGCATTTCTTGAAAGAAAAATGATATACTATCGTTTGAATTTTTCATTAATATCATTTGTTGCTCTTGAGATATGGAGGAAAACGTTGAAATTTTCTTCCAAGGGTTGATTTCGCCTTTTTACAGTTGCGAGAAAAAATTCAGGGCTGTGTTAGGTTGTTCTATGGCTTGGTCTATTTGTGTACGAAGTTTGAATAATTCTTTGAATTTCCGGGCTCGATAATGTACTTGAACGTTGGTGATATTTTCAATTACAGGGATGGGTAATGAGGGGGAGATGTTCGTAGAGAAACCAGTGCGAAATAGTTGGTGATTGTTTTTAATTTCCGAGATTGCCGAGACGTTACGTGGGAGTGAAGGGCCCTCCGGTTACGCAAGTGTCAGGTTGCTCGCGGTGGTGAGTTTAATGATGGAAAATGAGATTCAATTTGTAAAACGATTAGAAGACATCCAATCGTGGCCAGCTAACCTATCGCTTATTGTACCTGCAAAGTGTCGTTGCATAATGTTACCGTTTACAACGAGCACGCCGACACGCTCTTGAAACGTGTCAGCTGTCGATAAACAATGATTTCCGTGCTCTGGTTCGAGGAATTCTATACGGTTCTTTATTGCTGACAAGAACTTTCTTCATTATCTGTCTTCAGTCGTTATTATCTGTGCTCGATACATTCAATTAACTGCACGTCGAAGCTGATGATTTTGCGAATAACAATAAAAATAGACCGCTGCCAATATTGTTCATAGACTACGGATCTTTATTTATTTATTTATTCATTTCTTCATTCGGACTGAAACTGCATCGATCAACTTCAATTATTTATAGCTCAACATATGTATTTGAGATATCAAAGAAAGCCTATGCTACATTCTAGATAGTGCCTTTTAGTTTGAGAATAAGAAACATTGTTTATTTCTCAAACGTTCCAATTAATAGTAACAATGTCGGTCATCTATCGATGTATCTGTAAGAGAATGTATGAACAATACGATTTTTAATTTCGTCATTTTAACTTCAAAGAAGTTAAGACTTGCGTCTATATCACTGAAAAAATCGTAATTTTTCAAGTATTAAGAATGCTTGAAAAAATTTCCGAAGGCAGCAGTACATTTTGAGATATGGGGATCTACCCCTTCAAGAGGGTATTCGTTGGGAATTTTTTTTCAAGAAGATTATCGAGCCTTTTGCATTGGAATTTTGCAAACGTTTTATTGGTAATTGAAGTACCTCGGGTATTTTTTCCAAGTAAAAATAATAAAAATTACACGAGTTACATACTATTTCCTATTCTCATATTCACCCAATATTCATACTATTACATACATTTCGAGGAACACAGGTCGAGTCAATTATGTTGAGAACTTAATAAAATGGAGATACTCCCTTAAACGGAGGATACGCAGTAGCCTAAGTTGCATAAGGCGTCGCAATTATTTTGGCGCGTGGTCGGTTGCCCGCGAAAGCGTCCAGCAAAAGATAGGTAGACATTCTTCTGCAGGAAGCGCAACCAGTTAGCAAATTGGCCGCGGGATTCGATAGCGGTGCGCATGCACGCGCGTTGTTTGCACCAGCGGCGCGGTGCATCGTATGCGAAACGGCGGCGTCTCTCCTGATTTCCGAGGGTGATGCAAACCGGCGCACAGGGAAAGAAATACAACGTGAATACTTTGGCAAGTGTTAACGCCGAGGAGCACGTCCCGGCGCACGTTCCATCGGCTGACACGTGGAGCATTATTGATCGTTGCCAGAATAGAAGGAGAGGGAGCATAAGTGGTGGTATGTGTAGTGTTGATAGATACGTCCCGCTCACTTCTGATGGCATCAACCTGCCGATACCGTACCGAGACACCGTAGAAATCTGACTTGAAGCTAGACGTCGAAGCTATTGACCTCCAAATATATTTAAAAGTACAAATTTCCGGTCCGAAATGTCAATATAACTTACACGTATCACGGTATAGTACACTGCGTAATGTAAACGCATGCTACTCTTTGAAATTTCGCTGCTATCTTCGAAGATACAGAAGGATATCAAATAAACAATACATATTTATTGATATAATTTGTTTGATCGTGAAGATTTTTGTATGGACCGTCGACTAACATATTCGCCACTCTTTCCCGATTAAAATGATACCAAACACGATACAATTCGGATCCTATTTGTTCATTTAATGCGCGGTCGAATGGAGCCTCGATTATCCGAACAGACGCAACTCTCGATATTCCAAAAATTCAAACCTTTATAACGTTGGAAGAAATGATCGTAGGACGGTGGGATTAGTCTCATTTTAAAGCTTGATATCTCTACTTTCATACAGACATAAGAGTTATACTAGAATGTTTCGTACATGTTAGTAAAATCGAAGACTATAATTTATGGAAATTCAAGTGGCTCTGGAGGCCTGAAAAAATTTCTTTAGTTACAGTTCTCGAGTTACCGGGAATTATTCTTCAGGGTGCAACGAGCAAAGAAGATGAATCTTTTGACTGTTAGGGTTGGTATGCGAGTACGATTAGAATTGTGATATTTCGGTGAAAGTCTGAAGGGGTCGTGTGCGGATTGCATTGTTCGAGATCAGTGGTGTTCGTATGCATCAGCGTAGTCGCTGCTAGCGCCTGTTCCGGTGGATAACCCTGTATCTCTCACAACAGCAGCACTGACACCAGCAACGACAGTGAAGTACACGGCCGGGTGACCGACCTTTACGTAACGCTTGGCTGTTTGCGCCGGAACGGCCGGCGTCCATTCGATCCGACGGCGATGTGTCGCCCGATGCAGCTGCAATGTGTCCAGCGAAGATGCAACGCGATGCATCGCGCCACGTTGCACCCCGTGCTCCCAACGTTCTCGAGGAAAGAAGAGTGCGCTCTGTAAGCCCCTCCGAACACCTCAATACTCCTTTTCGTTTATTAGAAATGCGAGAGATTTCTTCAAATTCGTAACCATAACGAAGTGAACGATGTGAAAGATGATTCCTGAGATGATTTCCAGCAATTTATTAATTAAAAAAAACATCCTGTAAACAGGAGCCAACTTCTCTATGACCATAAAAGTTGTCAGATCAAACAAAATCCGGGTAACGTTCGTTAGCTCAGAAATACCACTTGCAACACTGACAAAAAGCTTTTGCAAAAATTACTATAAAAGAACGCTATTTTATTTTTATAGAATTATATGGAGGGCTAAATTATTAAAGCTTGGCCGCTACCTAACAGTTTTTATGGCAATTGGTTTAAAAAGTAACGGCCAACTTTCAATAATTTAGCCCTCCATGTAACTCTTTAAAAACTAAATAGCGTTCCTTTAAACTAATTTTTACAAACGCTCTTTTTCAGTATTGCATGAGGTACTTCTAAGTTAACGACCTTGGTCGTATTTTGATTGATCTCGCAACTTTTTACGGCCATAGAGAACTTGCCTCTTGTTTATAGGATGTTCTCCTTGAGATTTCATCTATTTTTATTTAAATTTCATCAATTATCAAGGAGATATTATTCTTATCCTTGATTCATTAAATTCTAAACATTTTTTTATCTTTAAGGTGGACATTAAGTAAATTAATAAATGCATGTTTGTTTTACTACTAATTTTTTCCAATTGCAGGAGGTTCTCTTTTTCTTTGTATCCTTGGTTTAGGAATTTTAAGGTCAGGGATTATTTGTACTTCTTCGATGTGCGATCGGAGTATTCACTCGCGGTCTTTAATTTTTTGAACTCTCGTTTTCTGGTGTACCATAACGGATAGATCTGGTCGATATAAGGATCTTAATCTATTGTATTCTATTATTACAGTCTCTTGGGCTTTAATTTTCCTCGGGTCGAAGTGAATTCTATCCTACGTACATACCTATTTCGTAATGATTTTTTTTTGTTTTCAATACATCCCTTTTAAGGTATAGAATTTTAAACTTTGATAATTATTCCTTTGAGTGTTTGTTATTCTAGATTTATGTACCAAATTTCAAGCCTGTAGGCCAATGGGAAGTACCCAAAAGGTTTTGATGATCTGTTAGTCAATCAGTCAGTGAGAAATTTAGCGACTTTTGAGGTCCTATATCTCGGAACCTACTAACGTTGGTAGATTAATGTTTTGTTAATATTGAGACATGATAGCATTTGACAAGTGTACGAAATTACATCTCCATTTGCCTCCAGTTCCGAGTTACAAGCCTCTAAAAAACGGCTAAGTTGTTTCGTGTGAAAAGAGGTAGTGCGAGAACTTGGCTGGTGCGCGGTAGTGCACCTAGATCCGAGGTTTTGTGAAAGAGTTATGAATAAAAAATCATGGATCAATTGGAGCGCGTCAACGGCAGACAGACTCCGACTCCGCGTTCCGATTGGTCCGCATTTTTCGTTAATAACTCGGTTGTTACCGGCATTGTCATGCCACGGTGAAGATTTTTGCAAAGGAAAAAATTAGTGGAAATTTTCAAAAGTTGCATCGATTTCCTGATGATTTTTCGGAAGTACCATAATTTTGCATGGGCATGGATCGCAAGTGATAGATGCTTGAATGATGTTGGTCTCGTGGTTTAGCATTGACAAATAGAGCTCGATGAATCGGTTCGACTTGGCATTGGCGGTGATCGCGCGTGCCGGAAATTCGTCCTCGACCAAGCAAGGGCTTCTATCCGTGAAGGCAATGACATTGCTCACAATGCCACGATGCAACGTTGCAGTCCCGCCTGCATCGACTGGTGTCCGTCGCTTCTGGTTGCACTGACCAAGCTGATCCCACTGAACCTTGCATCCTCGTAACCACTGTTCACACTAGATCCATCTATCATTCGTGCTGATTTATATTGGGTTTAAAATTATTGCTATTTTATATTCGGATCGACATGTAACAGGAATTTATTCATACAGATTTTCGTAATAACGAACGAATAATAATAATACTCGTGATAATACAGATTTTTAGCAAGTTTCGGTGATAATATGTAGAAAGATTCTTTTTCTCAAGGTTATTTATCAACGAGAGTCCAAGGTCGTTAGTAGTTTCTTATACGACACGAATGTTCTTGTACAACATGAAAAAACGAGTCCAACGAGTATAATGACCATAGTGTTTCGATCATTCTCTCTCGAGATATTCGTGTCTGAAACGAACGAACCTAACTAAAAGTAAAACTTAGTCTTTACATACGCATATCTTGAGATTGCATGATCGTATCGTTATGGTACTGGTTGGATTCACCTTTTCGTTCTCTACAAGAATGTCGATTAAAATATATTACAGCACCATATAAAAAGAGTATCGATGTTCTTGAAAAAAGATTGAATATCATTTTTAATGGTGTTTTCGTAGAACAATAGATAACGCAGAAGATTCGGTGATACTATTCGATTGAAGTACCCTACGTATATATAAGTACGTATATATTATATAAATAATTTTAGTGAATAGTGCAGATTGTATAATGCAGATGATTAAATAGAATTTTCGATAAATTAGAGGGAAGGCGAGAATATGCGAGTGCATGCTCGCAGCGCTCGTATGCGCATTACTGTGAAGGGGAACGAATGCCATCGAATTTGCGACCGCAACAGCCTATTTTGAGAAAGTTACAAGACCTCCAGAATGATTACAGGCATTCTGTAAAGACCAGTTTCTAGTGGCAGTGCATTTTACATCATGCTACACGATTACGTTGTGAGATTTTCATTCCGAATGATAACAATAAGAGAAATGTACAATACACATCAACAAGAACCAATAGCATTTTTCTTATATTTTGACAAATCGTAGTTTGCGTTAGGTGACATTGAAAATTCTAGACTAAATAAATGTAGTCAACTATTTTTACAATCTAAAAATAACATCTACGATGAATTCTTAACAATCGCGAAGTAAAAGATTTACCAAATTTAAATTTTTCGAAAAGGTTTCGATTATTATAGTGTGGGACAAGATGTTTGGAGGTGAACATTGCTGTGATTACACACATAATTACATAGTTACGTAAAGCAGTGTGCGACTCCGATATCAGTCTTCTTCAAACATATGTAACATATTGTTCCATTTGTATTCGCCATTGATTAAACGAATTAAAACACTTACATAAAACAAACCATAAGCGATCTTTTTTTGTTGTACTCCCAATGCGTGGCGTCTATTGTTATGCAAAATAGCAGAAAACCATTCATTCGAACATCCCGTCATTCCCGAGGAGAACACGACGGTCGTTTAATTCCACTCGCTGGTGCTTTATATAAGCCAATTAATTTCTCCGGTTTAATTTGACCGTACTAATTGCGTGCTTTCGCTCAGGGAGATCGTCTTGTGTTCCCCCCATAGGCTCGTCTCTCGAATCATTCGATATGAAGGACATTCCGCGTCGAGCATCGCAAAACATCTGATAGATGAAAGGAAAAAAAAGAATTGTTGAACAAGCGATGATGTCTTCTTCAATTAATTCAATGATGTACGCATTGCACAATAATCGTGATTTGCGCGAATCGCAAATAAATTGCGACAGTTTGTTAAACGATTTACCATTAGCATCAATCTGTTTGCAAAGCAACGATCCTTTCGTAACTAATGAACCATCAATAGTCTCCACATTTTGTGCAGAAACCTTTCTGAATGATTGTATTCATCTAACTTGTTCTATCTTTAATCGATTATTTAACATCCCGAAAATATATTTCCTTGAACGAGAAAATTACCGAGACAATTTCAACTAACTTCTTCCATTGCGAAAATGTCCTCCGAGGCTTTGTTAACGAGCTATTAATCGGAGAACATTTTCGCACAGGAAAAAGGTTGCTTCGAATGATCTCGGGGACCGACCTTCTTTAGAAAATACATTTTCCAGACAGCCTGTAGAAAATACAGACTACAGACAGAACGAATTCACAGGTGCTTCGTATATTCAGCAGTATGCTCATACATTTTTTACCATTCTTATAAAAGCTTATCGAGTTGTCGTTGTCGTTGTTTTTGTATGCGTCAAATCTTGAAATCGAATTTTAAACCACTTCCCGATGAGCTAGAGACTTGAAATTTTCAACATAGTTCGGAACTGTATGACAATGCAATATTAAAAAAGAAATTAAAAAGACTGTGTGTTTATGATTTCAAATATTTTTAAATATTTCCCTTCGCCGCTCGCCACGCGACGTTCGGTAGGCCGTCATCGCGTGCAGCGTTCCCCACTCCGCGTTCTCACTCCGGCTCCGAGCCCGCTTCACTGGCCCACTTCGCACCGAAGGAGCTCAGTTTACCTACTGGGTTGGTTTGGTTAAGGTAGGGCGGGGTGGGGGGGGCGACAAGGACGACGGTTCTGCTCGGTAAGCGGGCCTTACTAAATAAGCTCGGTAATGAAGACTAAAAAGTAGAAAATAAAAAAATATATAAAAAAAACTTTTTAAAAACTACGCTTATATTAGAATGCACTAAACAGGAGGAAATATTTTTAGATATTAGTGACTATAAGAAAAAGCGTGGAGCGCCTACGAAGATTACGTTAATATAGTTTAGCGTTGCACGCTTTTATTTATAGTCATTAATATCTAAAAATATTATTTACTCCTTGTTACTGTATTCTAATATAAACATTGTTTTTAAAAAGTTTTTTTATATATTTTTTTCAAATTAAGTTTGTTACTGTACCAATTTTCTGGAAGGTTTTGAAATTCCTGGGCACGGTGGAGAACGTTGGAAGTCGAAGCAGGTCCTGTAGGACCAGCTCGTAAACGTGAAACCTTTCCCTCAATTTAATCAGAGAGGAAATACTTTCCGCTAAAACACGGGGGACAGTTTTCCTGCCAAGTAAACTCACTCCCCCTCCCCCCACCCCTCCCCGGCTGCGCTCACTATAAGATAGTATTCCAGCCGTGCTTTACGATTGTTTCCTCCTGTTTCAGCGCCAAACAGCCCACTCCATCTTAGCAACAGGGCTCACGTATTGCTTCTGCTGAACAGGCCTCAAGCATCGCTCACCGATGCCGATCATGCGGTCAGGCTACGACCGGACTGGGGCAAGGTGAGAAAAACAACCTCTGTGTTCAGTTAGAAACACAGACATTTCATTTTGGCAAGATTCGTCGCACGGATGTGACTGTTTTACCATTTCTTTCCCATTGAGATTTTGTGCCGTAGCCACTGTTACTTTTTAATAATTTTGTGTGGGACTTCCATCGGTATATTCGCTACGTTTTTACGAGTAAAGTGACACCTCACGCGATATAGTTCGCATCATGGTTGCGCGTGTAATCCACGATTTAGTGGAAGCTCTGTTATCCAAACTGGTTTTTATGAAATGTTGTTACAAGTACTCTGTTAAATCGAGTTCCATGTAAATCACCGACATAAATTTCCCCGACACGATTTTACCGATTCCAGATTTAACCGACAACTACTTTGACCCACAACTACTTTGACCCACAACTGCTTTGACCCACAACGATTTTGACCGACACGAATTTGAACGACAACTATTTTAGTGTGGCTTCGAGTCAACCCCCTCTCCAGCTGAATACTGGAATAAAAAATGGAGAAAAACAGGGACCGAAAAGAGCCCTGTGGGGTGGGGGCTTAGTGGGAATATACGCGGTAGAATGCATTAAACAAAAAAAAAAGAAGGGTATTAGTGTGTAGGATACTTGATAGAGGTGAATGATTATTGTAATATTTATTTGTTTATTCGCAGGGCCATTATAGAAGAGGGGTGGCTTTGTCGGCGCTGGGAAGGCACGAAGAAGCGCTGTTCGCCTTTTGCATCAGCGTTGCTATCGACAAGAATCCCCAAGCTGTTCGTCACGAATTGGTTAAGGTAACTTAATGTTTATTCAACTATTACTGTTACACGAAATACAAGTAGCACACAAAGATTGTGTACTCTAGATTATTAACGATATTAGGATATTTACACATGGATTTGTTCAATAACATTTTCGACATTCGTTTTTGTTATTTTCTACCGTTTTTTACGTAGACCTATCTAGATGCACTACCGGGCACCAGCCAAGTTCTCGCACTACCTCCTTTTACACGAAACAACGTAGCCGTTTTTTAGAAGCTTGTAACTCGGCACTTCAGGCAGATGGAGATGTAATTTCGTGCGCCTGTTAAATGCAATCATGTCTCAATATTGACAAAATATTAATCTTCCAACATTAGTAGGTTCCGAGATATAGGACCTCAAAAATAGCTAAACTTCTCACTGACTGACTGACTGACAGATCATCAAAACCTTTCGGGTACTTCCCATTGGCCTACAGGCTTGAAATTTGGTATATAAGTCTACCATAACAAACACTCAAAGGAATAATTATCAAAGTTTGAAATTTTACACCTTAAAAGGGTTGTATTAAAAACAAAAAAAAATCATTACGAAATAGGTACGTAGGATAGAACATAGCAGTATAACATACGTAAGTATACGTTTTATTAGCTTCGAGGTCACAAGTACTGATGAAAAAAACAATCAAGAAAAATCGATTAAATCCCAAGAAAAACATCCTATAAACAGTAGCCAAGTTATCTATGGCTGTAAAAAGTTGTGAGATGAAACAAAATACGGCTAATACGCTTTTATTTATAGTCACTAATATCTAAAAATATTATTTTCTCCTTTTTAGTGCATTCTAATATAAGCGTAGTTTTAAAAAGTTATTTTATATATTTTTTTATTTTTTGCGAAGAGGGACGCGTTATTTTTAGTAGCCCACGGGCGTTGAATATTTTAGGACAACCCTGGGCGGCGATATGTGAAAAAGGTAAATGGGTGAATCTTCACCCTGAGGAACGTATGACTGTTAATATATTTCGCGTCGTGCAACAACAAACACTGTGACTGTCTTCGAAGAAGAACGTACTAGCTGATGAGTGGCTATCATTGCTCCGGCATGGGTCACTCACCTGACGACTATCATGCCGCGTCATTAAACTATACTAGCAGCAGCAGCACCGGTACCGGAAATGCCATCGCGCACAGACGTCCACTTCTTTTGTGTACGTTTTCTGTTCGGCTCGCGTTCGTGACTCTGCACTATATGTACACACAATATCTTGATCTCTCTCTATCCTCCTCTTTCGCTCTGTTCCGTTACGTTACGAAAGTCTGTGCAACGCTGACGACCACCACGGAATTAGTATGAATGTTAATAGGCGCGCATGCAACATTATTTGCCGCGTGCCAATATTTATTTCCTACACGAGCCGTTCCTTTTTAAACTCGTCTTTCCAATGTGTGAAAGATAAATGAAAATTCAAAGTGGATTGCTAACTATTCAAGTTATTCAAGGTGTACATTGTTAGGACCATTGTTATTAACATTATTTAGTGACTATCCATTCGGTTCTATTTTATATTGTATGCTACTGTAAACATTATCCCAACAAAAACATCCTGTAAACAGGAGCCAAGTTCTCTATGGCCGTAAAAAGTTGTGAGATCAAACAAAATACGACCGAGATCGTTAGCTTAGAAATACCTGTTGCAATACTGAAAAAAAGCTTTTGTAAAAATTACTATAAAAGAACGCTATTTTATTTCTAAAGAGTTATATGGAGGGGTAAAATATTCAAACCTGGCCGCTACCTTATACCTTTTATGACCATTGGTTTAAAAAGTAACGGCCAAGTTCGAATAATTTAGTCCTCCATCTATCTGTATAAAAATTAAATAATGTTCTTTAAACTACTTTTTACAAACGCTTTTCTCAGTTCAGAAACAGGTGTTTCTAAGCTATCGAACTTGTCTGTATTTTGTTTGATCTCACAACATTTTACGGCCATAGAGAACTTGGCTCCCGTTTACAGGATGTTTTTCTTGGGATATCATCGATTTTTCTTCAGTGTTTTTTTCATCAGTATGTTTTGCGACTTCGAAGTTAATAAAACTTATACTGATGTATGTGATGCTGCTATGTTCTATCCTACGTACCTATTTCGTAATGTTTTTTTTCAATACAATCCCTTTAAGGTGTAAAATTTTAAACTTTGATAATTATACCTTTGAGCGCTTGTTATGGTGAACCTATGTACCAAATTTCAAGCTTGTAGGTCAATGGGAAGTACCAAAAGATTTTGATGAACTGTCTGTCAGTTAGTGAGAAGTTTAGCTATTTTTGAGGTCCTATATCTCGGAACCTACTAATGTTGGAAGATTAATGTTTCGTCAATATTGAGATGTGATAGAATTTAACAAGTGTACGATATCACATCTCTTCATCTGCCTCTATTTCCGAGTTACAAGCCTTAAAAGAAAGGCTAAGCTGTTTGGTATAAAAGGAAATAGTGCGAGAGCTTGGCAGGTGCACGATAGTGCAACTAGATTTATTAAATACCGTTTCTAATTTATTATACTATAGTTGCAATGGTTTTAGTTTGAAGAAAATGTTAAGATAGTGCAGTAGTAATTAATTAAATAATATCGTCGTTGATGTAATGTGGTATTATAAACATTATTTACTAAATCTCTCTTCCGATTTATTATATAATATTTCTATGTAATATGGCGTTCCCCCGTCACACGTTGCTGTGGAACAGTATTTTTAAAAGCATGTACGTGCTGAAGGTGTTTGTGATAATCTATTTCGTTCAATTCCATTTCGTTTCTCGCGTTGCTCTCTCTCTCTCTCTCTCTCTCTCTCTCTCCCCCTCTCTCCCTCCCTCCCTCCCTCCCTCCCACTCTCAAATTGAACAAAGGTGCTACCAGTAAAAAATTATAAGCAAAAACGTGCCCAAAAGGGGGCGAACAAATCGTATTTGGTCCGTTTGCGATGTCGTCAATTGAGAACGTCAGGACGTAGAAAGCTGCCGTTTGAACCGTGAGACGCGGCGATTCTTCGGGAAGGTTTTAGTGCAAATCGTATTCGAAATAGTCCATTCGTTCAAAAGTTATAAGCAGAAACGTGGCTAAAAGAGGGGGAAAAATAAGATAATTTGGTCTTGCCCTCACACGCAAGCCAGCATAGCGGGAACAGTCCGTAACAGTGTTTATTATTGAAGGATATTAAAAATTCAAATTATTCTGTTTTATCGTCAATATAATGGCGAGTTAGAACAACGTGGATAGCCCGAAAATTTTCCTCGTGTTCAAATACCTACATATGTATACCATAGCGATAGGTTGAATGATATAAAAGTTGATGTATTGCAGTGCCATCTATAGCGTCGAGTTACAACAAATTGAATAACGTAAAAACCTTCTCCATGAAACAATACATATATGTATGTATTGTTATTATTATATATATATATATAATAATAATAATAATAATATTGTCGTTGCTATTATGTAATCCTATAAATTTAACTTTATTGATTTATTATACAATATTTAGAATTGTTTGTAATAAATAATAAATAGATATATCGAGGAAATGTAGTAAGAATTGATATCATCGCTGATTAAAAATTATTAGGAAAATAAATTAATGCAGTTCCACTAGCTTGAATTTCATGCAAAAATTTTTTTAAAATTTCTATTTTTTTTAAGATTGATCTGATCACCTCTTAAAATGCAGAAAATCCTGAAAACACAATGCATTTATCATTTCACTACTCAATGCTCCGTTCGCTGAAACATTTTACGAATTCCCGACGGTAATTTTGCCGAATTCGATGCGTAAATAATAGTCTCGCTGCTCGACAAGTCGCCAGAGGAAGATGAATGGCGGTAAGACGGGAATAAATAGTTCGCGATTGATTTTCATGAATAACAGGAAGCATCGAAGCGAGCAACGCGATTCAATACCGCATTATATAATATAGAGTCGCCGGGAAGACCGTAAGGCGGCCCCCATGTTTCTGGGGGCCCCAGGATCGGACGAACAAATAACGGTAAAGGCGGGAAAAAATATCGAGGGAATTTATTTCCCTGTTGGCCTCTGCTATGGCAAGTTTCAATCGATGCGACGCGATGATCGTGCGTGCGCTCGTATGTGTATGTGTGTGTGTGTTCTAATAAGACTCGCAGGTGAGTGACCCAAAGCCGGTCTACACTTAACAAGCAAGGCCACAGGTAATTACTCGCATACTCGATACGCGAGAGCATCCATGGGAGGCGAATCATCGCGATGAATCTCGAAAATCGGAATTCGTTTTCCGACACACAGTCTGTAAAAATTTCAATCGGAATCAATTCTTTTCTAAAACGACCGAATGACCTCTAAAATTGTTGGATACAGTGCGTTTCATCTACATGATTTTTCAAAACTTAAATTAAAAACTTTTAAAACTCATCCGTCCATTATTTCACGAACTGAATCTGTCCCTCGGGGTCAAATTGACACAGTGACACAAAATAAAAAAAATTCCAATGTTTCTTTAGTCAAATTGATGAGTTAGCATTTATCTCAGATCTTTTGGTTATGTGTTCCGCATTAAAAAAAATAAAGGTCACACAAAGTTTCGGAAAACTTCACCGAAAAATAAAAAAACCGTATAACTTATTTCGGGAAAACTGTGTCACATTGACACGAGGTACGAATGACGGTTAAATTAAGTAGTAAAAGGTCGATGTATATAGACCACAGAAATTTCGTAAAAATATTTTTTGTATTATATGTCACCGGCAAGAGAATTTTAATATACGACATAAAATTCCGCTTTACCTTCCTGAAAGGTTGAGTTTTGCATACGAAATTCCGCCTGACGCGAACCGTTCTTTTTATCTAAAACAGAAATTGAATTAATGTGAAAGTTGCAAAACAGAATATTTAATTGAATTGAAAATATTCAGCAGCTTTTTTTAATTCTTCTAATTTCATATACAATCTCAATAGTCGATATGTGTGTGTGGGAGAATATACATTGTGAAATAAACAATAAATTAAAAACAGTTCATAACATTTTCAAAATCGATCAAGTGTTACGAATAAGAATGTTTCCAAACAAATTGATTGTAGTAGACTCGTTGCTGTCACACAATTAATTGAAATCGTTATAGAATTATCTCTATCGAGTGTGTAATATAAATTGAACATTTAAAAAAGAAAAATTGTAATGTTCAGTAACAGCAATTGTTTCTAACGACAGCATTGCGGGCACTTGTGCCAGACGCTGGTTACGAAACACGAGTTTCGAAATTTCGGTGGTATTGTTTAGTGGAATTCCGAGAAACAGTGAATTCCACGAAAACGAGTTAATAGATATCGAATGAGTAAGACAATATTTAATGGCGAAACGAGGCACGAAGACAATTTAATTCCGAACGGTCATTATGTAACAGAGAGTCTGCTGGAATCATTGACGCAAGTTGCACCGGTAGTTATGTAAGATCGAGGAATCATTCTTTCGACGTAGCGTTTATGCTATGGGGAAAATAATGTTCGCCACTTTCTTCCCATTATAAAATACTCCTTTGTCCCCGATGGAACCGTGTTACGAATCAACAATGAGCAACATTAATTTTCCATTACCCGAACGCTACGGAACAACCAAGTTCTCATGAAACAATATACATATAATTTTTATTCGTCCAATATTGAACAATATGTTGCAACACTATCATCGCTGCTGTGCTGTCTAGATTTATGTAGCTGTGTTTTAATTGAATCAATGGTTGCGTAATATTTTGAAATAATCGATCTCGTGAATGACACCGACACATTTCCATAGACATCATTGAGCAATCGAGCAGCACGCCGGTTTATGGTGTTAACAATATTCGCGAATGGCCGTGCAAATCGCCAAGAACACGGGAGAGCGGAGCTTTCTCCGTTGCGGATGCATTAGAATTACAAAAGACGTGGTTCCGTGTTGTTTCCAGGTGCTGTACAAAGTGCTGTCTATCGGCCATCGTCGTTACAATGCGCCATCCCGTGCACCATACAATTTAACCGAAGGCGCGACTCGCACGAGAAGTAGACATCAGCTGATGAACCCGAAAAGAAATCGGCGCGCTGTTCTTCGAGGCTCGGACTGCGAGGACAACAGCAGTGGTGGCGAAGACGAGTTCACACAGGTATTTACCCTGCCATTTTATTTATTAATCAAATTCTTCGATTCATCGTTTCAACCAAGTTTATCATTTTATTACGAAATAAAATTCTTCATTTTATTAAGAAATTCATCATCTTATCAAAAAGTTCATCGTTTTATAACAAAATAAAATTCTTCATTTTATTAAGAAATTCATCATTTTATCAAAAAGTTCATCGTATTATTACAAAATAAAATTCTTCATTTCATTCAGAAATTCAACATTTCATTAAAAAGTTCATCGTTTTATTGCAAAATAAAATTCTGCATTTTACTAAGAAATTCATCATTTTATCAAAAAGTTCATCATTTTATTACAAAATAAAATTCTTCACTTCATTAAGAAATTCATTATTTAATGAAAAAGTTGATCGTTTTATTAAAAAAAATTGCAACAGGTTTTCTGTACAATCGTGTACGTACATAAATGTAAAACATTTACGAGATCCAGGAAAATAAAGCAATCGTGCATCCTTGCAATGAACAAATATAATTATCGGTCCGTAATTGAGCTTAGTATTTTAATTACGTTAACGACATCTTTTATAGATCGGATCAATTGATATATTTGTACCGACGGGAGCAGTGCACTATAGATCGCGTTAACACGAGACGACACTTCTTACTGCGGAATCGTGCGTGATTAACAAACCAATTTGCAATTATTATAGTAGGCTGGTGGTAGGGCAGGATCCGTAATAGTAATTGACCGTTCTCCGTGCCTGAAACTTATATAAATCCGTTGTTCCAATCATCGCGGATCTTGTGTCTATTCTTTTTTTTTGTTGCTGCTCGTCTACCATTTCAATAATCGTTCCCCACGTTTAATTACAAATCATCGCGGTAATCGGTCGTCCGATTGTCTTGATTTCGCACGTCGCGGCTAATTACAGTGATCCTCGGTTGTTCGATGATGGCGAACAAAACGAGTCGAATCAACGACTTCATCTTCCTTAAAATAACTGAATATTCCTCGGATTATAAAACGTATCTGTTCTGTTAATTAATAGTGACCTTCTCGTTAAAAAAGATTACAAGTGTCTTCCTGTTAGTCGCGTGTACAACGCGTAGGTTCTTTCATTAATTGAAAGTAGTTTCTGTAATAAAATGACTGCAAAACGGCTTCTTGTTAATGCATGCTTCCGATTGCGACTGTATTCTCAGAATTGCACCCATGTCATTTTAATAAACAACTTTATGGTAAAGTAGCAATAAATCTTTCTAATGTAATCGACTAACATTACATTTCTTTAATATCCTTTCTCAACTAATTATGATAATCATATATTACGTAGTATCTACCATTATTATTTATGCAGAAATTTTCACAAAAATTGCTAAAAGTCTACATGAATTTTTCTTATTTTTGTAGACTAATTACGTCCGTAAACACAAACAATTTATGATTTAATTTCAAATATAACGGATACAATGAATAAAATTATCTCGTCTAAATCTCCGTTTGAGATCAAACACGTCTTTACTTTTTCACACGTCGCGTCGTATCAGAATAATAAAGAATACCACGTTTTTAAAAACGGACTAAACAGTATGAAATAATTTTTCCTAGTCGCATACTGATTTCTAACCTCGTATAGACAATGGCGAAAATTTGTGATTGTGAATTTTGAATTGCTATGAAAATACTTGTAAGATTTAAAATGAAAAACGTGGGGCGCAAAATGCATCAATTATCTATTTCACGCGGCCCACTTTTTTCGTTTTATATTTTACAAATATTTTCATAGTAATTCAAAATTCATAATCACAAATTTTAACCACTGTCTATACGAGGTTAGGAATCAGTACGCGACTAAGAAAAATAATTTTATTATTTTTAGTCCATTTTAAAAAATACGATATTTTCTAAAAAATTTAGTTTTATTAGCATAATTATTTTCTGCTTTTCTAGTCTGGTGTATGTGAAATTTTTCAATCGATTTTTAACATTTTTACCAGGTTATAAAATTGAACAGAGACATGTACTTTTCAGACAGCCTTGCAACCGCGACATACCGAAAATAATGCCGTAGCGAATCGTATCGAAACGATGACGTAGCGTTTCGCGGGGGATGTAACGGTAAATATTTAATTGTTATTTCTCCTAAACGGGTAGACTTTAAAAAAAAATTTTTTTTTTGAATATTGCATTGTTATCCAGTTCTAAGCTATGTTTCCAATTTCAAGTCTCTAGCTCATCGGGAAGTTAGTTTAAAATCAATTGCAAAATTTATCACCGAACAGACAGACAAGAAATCGAGTTAATCAAAACGTGATAAAAAATCGCATATTACAAATCTGAAGAACGCAATCGACAATCATAATAACAAACATCGAATATCACGTCGTTACGGCATCTCCCTACACTATATTATATTTTAATGAATTTTAATGGAATTTCATTGTTTTTTGGTTCTTTTTTATGGTATTTTGTTTTATGCTTTTTTATGGTTCAAAAGTTATTGTAAACTGATTGGGACTAGTTTCCCTATTTGCCCTTCCGTGACACTGTACCCCTTACCATCGTGCCTTCGATCGTGGCAAACAAAGGGAGGCCCGAGGCACGCTTCGGCTTTTCGCTCAGCGGTCAAAATGTTTCATCGCGAGTAAATTTCAGCTGATTTCGCTATTGCCAAATATACCGATGTTTCGGGATCTTTTCACGTTTTTACCCACAAAAAAGGACCGAGCTGGCCGAGAAAAATTTTCGGCCGCGGGCGAGACAACAGATATCGTTGCCTCGCGCGGCCGCAGCAAGCAACGCGTTATCGCATTGCTTGCCTCGCCCAGCCGATTTAGATTCAGTTCCAGTCAATCTAGAATTAAACAATTGTGGAAAATGTTGGATCGTGATGATAAAAGATAAGAAAGAGTACTAATATTAGAATGATAATATATTTAATATTTAATAAAAACAACGGCACTCTAACACTCTGTATCTCTCACGCCCTCTTCGCTCACACCACACTCAACACGGTTCTTGCCCGACACGCTACTGCGCATCACACTCAATCCTCTCTCACTCCTGCTCTTCTCTTTCTTTCTCACACGTACACACACATACATACATACACACACACGCGCGCGCGCGCACACACACACACACAGAAAATTCGAACTGTATCGTGTTTGGTATCATTTTAATCGGACAAATATCGCGAATGTGCATCTAGAAGTGGAGTCCGAAAAATTTTATTACTTTAAAAAAGCACATACATGCAGTGCCGGATTAAGCTCCGTAGTCCTGCTACAGAAGTAGCAAATGCTACGGGCCCCGCGTTTGCGGCAGAAAATTGGCCTAAATTTGGTGGATACCCTTCTCAGATTTTTTTTGTTAAAAAACGGTCATTCATCGTGTTTTATTATATTGTCGTGCAAAACCTAGGCCCCCTGGTAACATTTACTACGGGCCCCTTGCTGGCTTAATCCGGCACTGCATACATGGACATCCTGCGAAATAATCTGCAATTACATACTTCGAAACCGGTCGGTGTAGCGCAAACTTATTCTGTAAACCACTCGTTCAAAATTCGATAAATTGGCTTAAAAAATCCTACATCAATTTTGAAGGCGTTGTTGTAAAAGGGAAGCTTCAGTTTTTAAATCTATCGAAAATTCATTCTCGAAAACAATGTTACAACGTTTTCATAGAGGTTTGCACAAGATTTCTAGGGTGTGTAACGCGATCTATTAAACCTTACACAATGCCTCGGCGAATAAAGACGAATTGTATTTCAAAGAATAGGATCTCCAATCCGTCAATCCTAATAATTTCAGATTAAAGTTCGCGCCTAATCCAATTATGCTTGTTCATTCATTGCAGACTGTTAGCAGGAGACTCTTGTCGACCGCAGCACCACACAACACTAAGCTGCAGGCTGGCCTGGATCGTGTGTACCAAGATATCGAAAAGCTGAAAAGTGAGTCACACATCTGTACCACAGAGCAAAATTTACTGTAGTTCTGACACATTTCATTTTTCACAATTATATTTCATTCGCGAAACAGCTTGCACAATTATTGTCATAAACTCAACGGTACAACTTCTTTATGTATTTCTATTAACACAAAAAAGGATACATGAACAAATTTTGTTTGATGAAATTGTTATTGAATAAAATAAACAACCATTTTTTGAAGTCGGCTACACCGCGAAAACAATATTATAATCTTTATTTCAAATCGTTAATAATTCCGCATTGTGAAGAAAACTTTTTGGATCAAATCATTATTGAATAAATAAACAACCATTTTTTCAAGTCGACAACCGCGAAAACAATGTTATAATCTTTTCTTCAAATTGTCAATATAATTCTGCATTGTGAAGAAAATTTTTTGGATCAAGTTATTATTGAATGAATAAACAATAATTTTTTGAAGATGTCGATCTTGAAATTAATGTAACAATTATTTCTGAAAATCGATGATGATTCTACATTGTCTAATTGTTTTTAATTTCTTTCGCAGGACTTGAAACGAGACCCGCTGAAACTCTTCTCCCACCCCTCTCCTGTGGCACAGCAGGTGAATTAGATTGCATTCTCTGCTGTCGATTATTATGGAAACCCGTAACAACACCATGCGGGCACACGTATTGTTGGATGTGCCTGGACAGATGCTTGGACTATTCCTCAGTCTGTCCTTTGTGCGTCACGTCTCTGGCCGATGTAAGTAACATGCATCAATTAACAATAATCGTATTAGATATTGACCCCTCTGACTCCATTGTTGCACTAATTGTGTAACATTACGGTTGCACAATACGTCAATTGAAAATCTTTTAAGACTCTACAATACAGACGTTATAATGAAATATACAAGGTGTCCGAAAAATCTTGTACCAAACAGGGATGATTCCTTCTTCTGAGTTATAATTATAATCAAAGTTATAATTAATGTTATAATCTCCCCCTCGTTCGATAACAAGTTTCGCAGAAATCGACTCTACATAAAACGACTCCACATAAAACAATATCGGTTCTCCCTCGTGTAAAATTTATTCCAGCTCACAGATAACACTGTCCAACGAAATTCAACTTTCTTCTTGTTTCGAAATAACTGTTTGGTGGATCTTATAGAGTTTTTTCGCGCTGATTCTGAATCTTAATTTTTCTCCTAGACGCACAGTTTTCCAAAAATTTGAGTTTGAGAAAAAAAATACTTTTCGACTTTGAACAAATATTTTGATGTTATTATATATGATATTGTATTGCTCTTTACAGCAAAAGATTCTGTAGATTTTCCGAAATCCAGTGATGTGCAATACTAATACATTACGATTGTTTAAACTTATTTTTAAACATGGAGAGGCACCACTTTTGCAATGTTTTTTGATGATATTTTGTTACTTATCTGAAAAAATAAGGGTCCAGGAGAAAATCGAACTACACCACGCGATAGAGTAGACTTTTATCTTGAGAAACCACATCACAATATTTGTTCAAAGTAGAGAAATATGCCTTTTTTTCAAACGCAAAGGGCCTAGCCGATTAAGATGTTCAAAACTGCCCTTACACATTTTTCAACGGCTATGGAACCATTCGAAAGCTGACCCAGAAAAACCCATCTCAACAAAATTTCAACCCTCTATCTTGCCCGTAGGGGTAGTTACAGGGTAATATTAATTTTGCACTTTTTTGCGCTTTTTTGCGCATTTCCCAGTTTTAAATGCGTTCTAAAAATCTGAAAAAATGTGACATATGTTATTAAAAAAACATTATACACAATCAATAAAGCCAACTTTCCTCTAAATAGCAGAAACGTCGAAAAAATTCGGTTTTTATTGTTTTTGACAGCGATGTCCCACAACAAAAAATCTAATAAAAATTGACAACACTGCCTGTTATGGTAGTTAATCAGGGAATCAAAAATTGGAATGGCATGTTTTCATATTTTTGAGAAAAAAATATTTTTCCGATTTTTTTCAGGTTTTTCATTTTTTACGACCACAGTTTGCAACCCAAAAATCTGAAAAAATTCTCAAAAATCCTCCTTGGGATCCAACATATGTCACATTTTTTTCAGATTTTTAGAACGCATTTAAAACCGGGAAATGCGCGAAAAAGCGCAAAATTAATTTTACCCTGCAACTACCCCTACGGGCAAGATAGAGGGTTAAAATTTTGCTGAGATGGGTTTTTCTGGGTCAGCTTTCGAATGGTTCCATAGCCGTTGAAAAATGTATAAGGGCAGTTTTGATCATCTTAATCGGCTAGGCCCTTTCTCAAAACCTGCTGTGCGTAAAGGAGAAAAATTTAGGCCAGATTCGGAATCAACGCGAAAAACTCTATGAGATACACCGAACAGTTATATGGAAACATTTTTTCTGTTGGACAGTATCATTATTCTTTGTTAACATTGGATAGATTGTTTTGCCGGTTTCGAGAATTCTGTCTCGGTTGGTAGACGGGGCTCGTTAATCACGATTTCACGATTCGTTAATCTCGAGAGACAGGGAACGCGACATGCGACAGCCCCCGTAGAACCCCGGACAACACCTGTCGATAAATAAGCCATAATACTTCCTAGTGGTTAGCGATTTCGTGGATTACAATGATTATTGTTCGCTGTCAACACGGCTGGACTGAAGTTCCGTGTTCGTGGCGTTATTACCGAGTATTCGTTAATGACGTTCAGGAGATTTTTGCGGCGTCTTAGATTTCCTGCGCTTATGGTCCTGCGTAACTGTAAATTGCGTTACGTCGCTGCTCATTAGTTTTTATTGTTTCGAAACGATTCGCTGGTTTCGGTCACCTCGGCTTTCTAGCTTGAAACAGTTGTAACTTTGAAAATATAAATCGTGGAGCAATCGACCTGGTGTGATTGTGCAGCTTGAAGCGTTCACATTCATCACCGTGACTTTTCATCCCCCTGAAAAATGTGTTAACGAGGTCTCCATAAATTTTGAGTCTCATAAAACAGGAGTGAAACGATCTCATAAAGAAGTCACGAGACCCCGTCGTCGGAATCTTTCCGAGAGCTTTGGAGGACGAGGCTCTTCTGCTCGACTAACCGGAGTGTCCTTTAACTTTCAGTACTTGGCCAGCAGCCAGAAGACAGTGACGGACTTCGTGGAGAGAGCTTTGAAGACGGTGGCGCCGGCTGAGTATGCGTCGAGGGCGACCAGCCACCGATTGGAGCTTGCACAGGGTTTGGGACTTCTCGACAGCGAGCAGATCGCAGTTTTCGTTTGCACCACTGCGTTTCCTTGTGTCGCCTGTCCTCTGTTCGTCTACGAGCCCAGATACAGGCTCATGGTCCGGAGATGCGTCGAAAGCGGGGTCCGTCAGTTTGGAATCGCCGCTTGCCTCAACAGGGAAGCGACAGGAACGAAAAGGTTATTTTCCTTGAAGAAAAAATTATTCCTCGACTTGCTTATGAAAGCTTTACCAACCCATTCGCGACATTTTTCTGGTTAAAACGAGTACAAACACGATACAATTAGATTCGGATTTACCCGATTGATCCACGATCTTGTGGATCCTTGCTCATGCGAACTGGCCAGATAGTAGTCCAAATTGTATCGTGTCCTGGCTCATTTGAATCGGGGGAGTATGAGGAATAAGTTATAAACTAGATGAGTAATTTATAAATGAGTGAATTGTTTAGCGACGAGAGATTTAGCGTTTACCGATGATTTCTTTCAGATACGCGGAGTACGGTACCATGCTCGAGATTCGGGATAGAGTTCTGTTAAAAGACGGTTGTAGTATACTGAGCACAGTCGGTGGAAGGAGATTTAGGGTTATCTCTGGGGGTGAAAGGGACGGCTACGATACCGCTCAAGTGGAATTCTTGAGGGATACGATGGTACAGGAGGACCAACTGTTGAGCCTCTTAGAGCTACACGATAAGGTAGGACATTTACAGTAAGTCTCTGCTAAAATACAATTCCAATCGATATCGTATTCACGCGTCAACCGTCTGAATTGCTTCGTTGTTCGTGTACCAAGGATTATCTATATATTCTTTTATAGAATACCCTATATACTTTCATGGATATTCATATAGAGCGTTGAAAGACGAATCCAACGAATACCATGTCGTTACCATTACGATAATTCAGTCTCAAGAGATTCGTGGTTGAAAGGTTTCGGATTAGGTTTGTCCCTTCCAGATGCGGATATCTCGAGATTGAATCAAAGAGAATGTATAGGGTGTTCTGCAAAGAAATATGGACAACGATGATAGTAGCTTAAGAATTGAAAAATTGAAACTGAAGGCTGCCTCCTAATCTAAGGATTGAAAGGCTCGGTGTTTACCGCATTTTAGTTAAGCGCAAACAGCAATTAGAAGAGCTAATCTTTGTTCCAGGTGCGAGCAAAGGGTAGAAGATGGTGGGACACGGTATCCTTGTCCCAGCAATCAGAAATCCAGCGAGTATTCGGTCGAATGCCGGACACGGAAGAGGATTGGCCCCGACTCCCAGACGGGCCATCGTGGACTTGGTGGTTGTTAGCAATCTTACCGTTGGGACCTCAGCTTCAAGTAGGGATCTTAGGCACAACTAGCTTGGAGAAGCGATTGAGAGCAATCGAGAAGACTCTGGACCACATGGAGCAAAGACAATTGACAGTAGCTCCTGCGCCATCAGAAGAGACCACAACGTCTTCGAGTATATGCAGAGACGGCGGTGGAATCACCGAGACGGCGGTGTCAGTTATTCAACAGTCCTAAACGATGAAGAATCGACGGCTCCTCAGGGACACATCGTTCGCAGATCATCAACGCCGCGGTGAACAAAAGGGGATTCAACTTTCATTCGATGTACAAAGTACTTGTGACGTAGGGTTATCGAAGATTGCCACTTTTTACTCGATATTTAATATTCGGAAAAAGGCGATGGGCGTCCAGTGGTTCGTTGTCCGCTGGCCTCTTATTCTCAGATGCGTCGACCTCCGATCTTTCTTCTTATACTTAAATCCCGTTGATTACGTTTTAATTCGAGTACCCCGCGTACTCGCTAAACTTACGCGTCCGAGCGCCTTATCGACGGAACGATAACGACCGCAGCGAACGAATACGGTTGGAACCACGTCGCCTCGCACAGAGAATTTTCCGAAAAATTCGTACAGAACTAACAACATTGACATCTGAAAAAATCCCAGTAGCATAGACAAGCATAGAAAAGTTTGCACGAAGTGTCCCGAAAATGTTGTAATTCAAAGGAACGATTCCTCAGACCATTTGAAGCAACTTTTTCTTTCACAAAAATTCTTCCCCGCAGTTCCGTTACGGAGCTATTAATGAAAACGCGGGCTCACTCCGCCCACAGCGTTGTTATTGGTGGTCGCGACGGAGTCCGTCAGCTATGGGCGGGACGAACAGTTCGTTTTTCGTTAATAACTTCTGAAGGAAGCGACGGAGAATATTTTCGCAAACGAAAAAGTTATTTCCAATGTCCTCGGGAATCATTCCCTTCAATTATGTATATTTTCGAGATACATGCATGTTATTAGACTGAGGATATTTATGGAAATTTACATCGACGATTCTCCAAGAGCATCTCATTATGAAATAGGAAATATCGACAGTAAATAGTGAAATTGATTACATATAATTCAGATGAACAATTGAAAATATTCACATATCTCGTACTATAGTTATCGTTTACCTCGGTAAGGCGTCACGATCCTCTATGCGCTGTTGCAATACGCAAATCTGTTCTTCCAGAATAGTCTATTATACATATATATCTCTATATGTATACACACATTTATGTATACACACGTACATACATACGAGCATGTAATATGTTGCAATCAGAGGTACGCACGTCGTTTCACGCTTACGTTTTCAATCGTACCCCGACTTGAAATTTTGTACCTTCTAATGAATCGCGTGGATATTATACTCATACACAGCCTGTTCTGGCCACACAAATGCGCTGAAACGTGAAATAGTTAGCAATATAAACTATTTGCTATTTTTAATCATTCATTAGTCTTCAGATGGTTTGTTTATTGTTTAAAATTATCTTTGTGCATGTTAAAAATGGTATTTATTCATCAAATTTTAATACCATGTTCAATAAGTTAAAAATATTATTGTTAAATTCTTGTGATGTTTTCACTATTTCAAATTACAACTATTCCTTTATCATCGTACATGCATAAAATTTACAGACACTATGATTATTTTTGTGGCAATTAATGCAAAAGGGTAGCCATACTCTGATTTTGATGAAATTTAAATATGTTATGTAGCAACACATTTTTAACAACTTTTTCCTATTCTAATATAGGGGGGTCGCTTTTAGTTTCCGAGATGTTCGCAAAAAACTATTGCTAATACGAAGAATTTTCCGTATTCTATCACGCTCCGTGGCAACGCGAGGCTGTTCAGGCGCGGCGTCTGTTTACTTTCTTTGTAAACACGTTGATCCTTTTAATTTGCTATGCATGGCCCTCTCCGTCCCCTCCAGAACTCATTCTGATCGTATAATTTTTGCATTGCAGCTGTCATCCGGAATGTGAACTAGTAATGGCAACAGCATCGGAATATTCATGATCGGAATTTGAAATCAAAATTGAAAGCTGTATATATCTTACTATATAGAGTGAGACCCTGTTTTTTGTCATCTCCACAACGTGTTTACAAAAAAAGTAAACAGACGCCGCGCCGGAGCGGCTTTACATTGCCACGGACCGTGCTAGAATACGGAAAAATCAATACAGTATTAGCAATAGTTTTTTGCGAACATCTCGGAAACTAAAAGCGACTCTCTATATTGGAAAAGGAAAAAGTTATTTAAAATGTCGAAATCTATGTCATATTTAAATTTCATCAAAATCGGTGCATGGCCACCCTTTCGCAGTATTTACCATTTTTTGAAAAATTATTGTTAATAATAACAGGTCGTATATATTTTGAACTGTTCGTAAGGCGTTGTTTAAACAGAACAGTCTGTAGATACAACGAGCGAGGATGTTGTATTTATAGTGAGTCTGCTGAGAGCGAGACGTTTGTAGAGGAGCGAACTCCATTCGAGATTTTTGTAAAAATGTTTCATTAATTTAATGGAAACCGTGGAGTGTTGATCGAATAATATGAACTAGAAATTAGTGGAGGAAGGACTCGCATTTCGATGAGATCGCCTAATTTCCTCTCAGCGACTCACAGCCATACATATTTGTCGGAAACCTATTTCCAACAACGACCAGTTCGTGTGGCGGAACGCTTTTGCAATGACATGAAACTCAATTTTTTATACTGTTCGGCCTGTATTCAAAACGCTCTAGTAGAACGAACCATACTCCTTTACACTACTTAAAAAAGATAACAAGAAGAAAAGAAAAAATCAATTAAACATTCTCCTAGAAATGATATACATACATAATATATATATATATATATATATATTTACTTGTTGTTGTGCAACTCACGTTATACGAAATTCGTTGAGCATTCTAAGATTCTAAGGGAAAAAATGTTCTTTTAACTACATAGACAATCACCAAATGAACTATATTTATAATCAAAATTATAATATTAATAACTTCCTACTCCTATCGGAAATTGGCAATATCTCGATATAAGACATTGAGAAATAATGAAATCAATAATGGAATAAAATGGAATCATTGTTTAAAAGGGATGCGAGTGGTGGGAGAGTCGAAATGTTTGTTCGACACACGCGTGACAAGTATGCCGCTATTCGTTGTGTTTCTCATCTGTCATTTGATTGAACAGAATCGTTTGTTTACGAAAGAATTTTAACAAAATGAATTCGTCGATATATAAATTGTCCCAAGAATGTTGTACTTTAATAAGGATGATTCCTGAGGTGAAATACATTCGTGGGACATCCTGTACGAACAAAGGTGTATCGTTTAGTGATAATACAGTGTTATGAATACGAGCCTTTAAGTTTATTCCGTCGCTCATAAGACTTTCTCGACTATGGTAGCGTATAGTAATTTATTTTCATGCGGTTTTTTAAGTACATCGTGTCCGAGAGATCATATAGCGGTTGTTTCGAGATGTTACGAAACGTCATATCAATCATGCAATCAAACCGTGAAGAAACGAAAGAATCGTGAAAAATGAATATGTGTCTGTTGTCACAATTATTGATCATTACTCTTGTTATTAATTACTATTCTTATTACTATTACGGTTAAGAAGAGTACCAAACGCTATAACGAAGAATAAATAAAAATAATGGTACACTGTCTACACGAAACTATTAGCTTTGGGCGTCGTCGATCGCTCGAATATTATTGTAACGAGCAGCGACGATCGTTTAAACAAATTGGCATGAACTGTTCTCGATTATACACGTAATTCCGATTTTCCAAAAAGAAAGAACAAGTGTGTAAAACTGTACGAAAAAGGGTGAACCCGGGGAAAAATTCTGACACATTTTTCATCGCGTTTTCTAATCGATAAACCAAGGAGCGTTGTCGATCTCATGGAAAAAAAATATTGATCGAGCGATACCTCCATTTTAGATTTATATTCTCCTCTCTAGACTTTTACGAAGTTGTGAATCATGCATTGTGATATTACTGTATAGCCTACCTATTCTATATTGTTATAATATACATTACAAAATAGTATGTAATGTCTCACACAACTTTCCATTTTTACTTCAACATTTCTATATTTATCTTCATCTCTTCATATGGAATTATTGTAATAAAAATGTCACGAAATTGAACATCTCAGACTAACGTATATATACTTTTCATTCGTCCTGTTAAACGATCTCTCCTCTCCCAGCTCCAGTTACGTGAACGAATTATTTCTTTATTATGTTATTTACAATAACAGCTCTGTCAGGATTTTCATAAAATGCACATCTCTGCCTCTCCTCTACGTCTATATATAATAAAATCGTGTTTGCCTGTATGTTCGTGACATTTCCAATGAAAAGTACTTTTCTAATCATTTTTCAATTTATTCATTAAATTTTGTCGTCTTAAAATAAAATCTATGTCCACGAGCAATGACAAATACTCGTTGATTTTTAACGTGATCAAAATTTCCAATCGCCAAGGTGGTCTCTGATCTATTTGAGACCTATCTCAGATCTATCTATCTCTATCTCTAGATAGAGATTTTATTTTAGGACAACAAGATTTAAAGAACTAATTAAAAATGATTAGAAAAATATAAAAACTCACGGGTACAGCTAGTTAATTATAATATTGTTAGAGCAGAGAAGAAATTTGTTTAAAACAGGAAGTTGCAAGTCAAGGCTGAAATGATAATATAAAGAACGTTGATAGCTTATGATCCACCCAAGAAAAGATGTAATGGGCACAAAGCTCAATAATGGGCAGTTATCGAGTTATAATCGGTCAAACATGAGAAATTCGAGTTGGCGAATACTCAAATACGGAATCGTAATGAATGATACATAATAAGATCATTTAGTATTAATCCTCACACACACACAAAGAGAAGGGTGTGGAGTGAAAAAATACGACGGGAGTGACGAATCGTGGGGTCCTTATTTCTACTATGGCACGCGAAAATTTTTGTGAAAGATTTCTGTTCACAGACCTTTTCGAGGTCATTCAAAATTAAAAAGTAACGACACCACCTAACAAATTTTGTAAAGCCCTACTATTTTTGTTTAAAACATATTTCCAATAAATAAGTACTTCCCGAGATTTGAGTACTCAGCAGCTCAAAATTTTTCACGTTTAACTGATTATAACTCGATAACTGTCCATTATTTAGATTCGTGCCAATTCCATCTTTTGTTCAGTAAATCATAAGTTACAACATATGAGGAATCCAACTGATTTTACCGGGATAGATCTTCCACACGATTAGTGCGGGGTTCTTTCAATAGAACGGAAATATTAAAAATCGTGGTGTTAGTTTGCTTGTAGATTCTAATATTTATTTGAATCTTGTCAAACAAGTTGCGAGAATAAAAGTTGTACGTTCCGCACGTTGCAATTTAATATATTAGACAGTTCATGTGAATGCGGATACGAAGGAACTTCAGATGAAAGGGAGTCTCGCCTAATTTTGACGTGTCGAGTATGAACGATGAGATTCAGTATCTGGAGAAATATTCGGTTGCACCATCGCCCAGCAGAGATTATTACGGTCTTAAAGTGATCCGTAACAAGGTACAAATCATCCGATTTCAGTTAACAAGTTTGATTTGTCGCCATTGATACGTTTCGCAGGTGATACTGTACATTTGGAAGATCTCGCATGGTCCACATAAGACACCGCTCGTGCAAACCTCAAATTTTGTGGATTTTGAGCGAGATAAATATTTGCAAGAAGGGATCCAGCGAGCTTTTGGTATTTCGAGATTCATTGCCTTTAAATATCCTATTGAAAATTCGACGATATCATTCGCAGGATTAAAATTTTTATTAACCTCTTTACTAGGCATTCCCTGAAACTATTAAAATGATATTTAGTGACTAAAATCAAACCGATGAATACAGTTGAATTAGAATGTTCACGGAATTGTTCTCCGTTCGTTAGGTAAATATTTATTGAAGCACGTGAAGAACATCGCTTCTAAACCAAGTCAGACCCTTCTGACGCTGCCGAAGAACGCTGTAGCAAGGTTGGTCAACTATCTGACAGTGAACGACGTTGTAAACTTAACATCACTGTCGCACGCCTCCAAAGAGGTAATCAGCAATGAAAGAAATAAATTTCAGACATAGTACCGATTTATTTTTAAACATTCAGATCTTTGACGAGAATTTCGTGTGGGAAATATTGTGTAAGAGGTACACGTCGTTAACGAACAGGGACGATAAATTATCCACTAATTGGAAGCAACTATTCCGGCTGACACAGATACGGGGACTAATGAAGGAACAGAAGGTATTTGTTAATTAATTCCGGAAACCCTCGAAAATGAGATTTCACGTGCGTCACATATTTAATTTACGTAATGTACATTTTAAATATTCAACGAGATCTGAAAACAATCATTTTTTTGTCCGTTATTGTTTCTACAATATATTTATGAATTTCTCGAAAAGTTCCACTCTTCAAGGCTCACATGAAACAATTAAACTTCTTATTGCAAAAGGACTTGTCTTCTACAGCGTGTTTCGTCTAAAACAGGACAACTAAATAGCTCCTCCAATTGTGGGGCTACAAAAAATATTTTGTGCACCATTAGAATAGTTTGAGGGAACCGTTACATTGCAAACAATATTTTTTTTCCGAAAGTCATTTTTCTCGAAGTTATCAAAGTCATCAGTGTTTTTTGATGCATAACTACATCTTTTTTAATTACATCGTGTGGCTGATGAAAAAATACATTCTGATATGTAGAGTAACATAACCTTGAAATGATCTTAATCTTCGAAAATTGGCATTCTTCTACGTGGTAAGACCACCTAACTATCTTTTCAGGTTATTGTGATGCAAAAAATATTTGTTTCGTAATGTGCGGTATATCACTGGATCAAATATCTGGCTAGAATATTTTTTTCGAATGGGCATTTTTTTCGAAGTTATCAAGGTCATCGGTGTTTCTTGACGCATAACTATGTTATCTTTTAATTTTATCGTGTAGCTGATCAAAAAATACATTAAGATATGTATAATAACGTGACCTTGAAATTACTTTGATATTAGGTTGTTCGAAGCAACGAGACGAGTCATTTCAAGGTCATGTTATTTACATATCTGATGAATGTATTTTTTGATAAGTTACACGATGCAATCAAAAAATGTAATTAAGTATCATAAAAACAACAATGACCTTGATAATTAATCAATTTTGTCGATCGTAATTGTTAAATACTTAAATTGTTACTGTTTTCGGCGTACAGTTTCTATCAATTTAAATAACTATTAGCCATTTTGCATTTTAAACTCTATCGTTTCGGTCCTGATTTATAGACCTTTTTCAAAGAGATTTTGCGTCTAGAAAAGATTAAAAATAGTATGTAATGTAGATGGATTAAACAATGAAAAGGAAAGAAAAAAAGAAAGAAATATTAGTGCTTACTTGCTATGCATAGGTTTAAATGTGTAAGTTAAACATTGTAAATTGGTTGGACCACGATGCTGGTTGAAAAATTGTACTGTGGTCAAAGTGACCGTTTGAACAGAGTCAAAATCATAATACATAGCAACTGAGCAACTGATCCATTGATCTTGATAACTCCGAAAAAATGACCTTTGGAAAAAAATATTTTAGCCAGATATTTGATCCATTGACACCATGCACATTACGATACAAATATTTTTTGGATCATAATAACCCGAAGAGATAGTTAGGTGGCCTTATCACGCAAAGGAACGCCAATTTTCGAAGATCAAGGTCATTTTAAAGTCATGTTACTCTTCATATCACTTCCTTCAAACTATTCAAATATTACACAAAATATTTTTTATACTCCCACAGTTGGTGGAGATATTTAGGCGTAATGTTGTAGACGAAACGCCCTGTATAAATTTGTTGAGAATGGACTGGAAATTCTGCAACATCAATTCGAAAAATGTTAAAGTTATCTTAAAAATGATTAAAAATTACTTTGCAAACATTCTTCTAGATCAATTATTGAAACAATTTCAACAAGTTCCGCACTGTAAACTCCAGTAATAGGTTACTGCTCGGTACAATATTATACCAATCGAAAACTCATCCTAACTCGCGGCTGAACATTCTAAAAACCCATCAGCAGCTTAATTGAAAATCATGTCGTTTTTCAGGAAACTCGGTCCCGTCCGCCTCCGAAACAGCCGTCAGTTGCAAAGCCAAGCACAAAACTCGATAACTCGTTAAAAGTCTCGACTCTAGCATCAAAACCAAAACTCCATTCGACCACGAATCCGATCTTGAAGAAACCGGATCCTCTCAAAAAATCGATTCAAAATCCGACACAGAATCCCATTTCAAAGAAGCCTAATTTCCCGAAACCGACATACGAGACTCGGATCAACCCGCAGATAAAAGTGCCTCCATTAAAATCCCTGCAAACGAGTGATCGAAAGACCCTGAAGACAGCACAGAGCAGCACCAAAGTAACAAAACCAGTGCAGAATCCGGAGATAAATAAATTCCCGATCAAATTGGACTCGAAGTCTGACAAGAGGCAAGTGAAGCCAAAGAGGACTGACACGAAGATTGGTAGCAGTGGAGTTAGAGCGATAGAGGATCGACCCAACTGTGAGAAAGCGAAGAGGTTGACTCATGGTAGCTCTCCTGCAATGGAGAAGTGCGGATCGATGCAATCTACCCTGGCGAAGTCGAAGAAGGCAGGGAAGAAGATCAGGCAGAGTAAATCGACGAATTTAAGCACGACAGAGCCAGCAATTACCGATCCGTGTCCGATCAGGGACGACAGCTTCGACTTTGCGGACCTGATCGAGGCCAGTCTGAAGAATATCCGAAGCCCGATGAGCATGTTCGATTGCAACCCCATCAGCATCGACAGGAAATCTTGTAGCGGTGACGGGAAGGATGAGAAAAAGATAGTGGACCGTCCTAGGGTGTTGAAGAGTGCCAACAGGAAGACTCTGGATAGACTGTCTGAGAAGTCGGAGCCGTTGACCGGTAAGTCTGTTGGCTCTAACGCATCTTGCACTGGGGTGAAAGCGAAGAACAGTTTAAAGTTGGAGAAGAGTGAGAAGAAGATCGAGAAAGATGGGGACAAGGTGAATTATCTCGAGAGATACGGGATTTATCCGGAGGGTATGCAGAGGATCAATGCTGAGGAGCATCAGCTGAAGAATAGGAAGAAATTGTTGGATAAGATGGCGGTGTTGAGGTCCTTGGGGTCGAATTTCGTTGGGAGATTGGATGAGAACGTTGGTACCTCCAATCCGTATGAATTTCGAAAACGGAATCCTATTAAACACTAAAGCATAGGTTCGACAGGGTGAACTGATAATCGCGTAATCGAAATCATTCGTCAATAATATTAGGATTTTAACAAGAACTCTGTAACTCTGTAAGTGTGAATTGGATTGATTAAATTGGAAAATCTGATCGGCAAGGATTCTGGAAACTGGAAGTGGTAATTTCAAATTGTAATTGATAAACATTTGGAATAAACTATGGAAATTCTTAGCATAGATTATGGTAAGTTTATTTTGCTTCGTTTCATGGAAGGGACAAGAGCCGATGCTCTACCATACTCGATCCCATTTCTGCGACGACAGCGAGCGTGTCGATTGCGATAAAGTTCATCAGTTGTCTCGTCGGCAGATAATCGTCGGGAATAAGTAAGTCCAAGGCGATTGACGACGTCACGTCTTATCAGTTCCAAGCAAAACTCTCCAGTTCTCTCGTGAACGTTTCCGGGGCCCAGCACGTTCCCCGACAGTGCTCGCCATTTTCGCTTCCACTGCCGAATCCTCTCGCGCCAGTGATAGTCGCTGACAGATAATAATGCAATCACTCTTTCCGACACTGTGGCCACGCACGTTCCCGTTCGGATTTCCCCGATAATCGATTTTCGAGTGAGATCGTGCGTCTCTCGAGCCGATTGACCTTATCACTGGCTCTAGATTAGCGTCAATCGGGAACGAGTGCTGCTGCCAGTGTCAGTGAACAGTCCAGATATACCGGGTCGTCATTTCGCGGCGAAAGAATGACGATCACCGTGGTCCAGGTGAAGCTAGCCTCGATGATTGCCATCGGGGTGGGCAGCTTCGTCGTTGGCGTTGCTCCCGTCTGTTTCGTCTCCCGGATCAGGGAGCTGCAACAGAGATTATTGCTTTCCTGCACCCTGTGCTTCGGTGGTGGTGTGTTGCTGGCGACCTGCATACTTCATATGCTACCGGAGTCGAGGGAGCTGATGCCCGATTATGCGGAACTGATATTCGCTTGCGGATTTCTCCTGCTGTACCTGATCGACGAGACTATCCATTATGTCTGGGGCAGCGGGGTCGATCATGACCCCGAACCAAGCACTGGGGACGGCCGATATGCCGCGAATAGGATGTACGTTTACCTTTGGGTTTTCTTTTTTAGATTTGGAAGATTATCTACGTGCAGTACCATGCACCAGCCAAGTTCTCGTTCTACCTCCTTTTACACGAAACAACTTAGCCGTTTTTAGAGTCTTGTAACTGGAAACTAGAGGCAGATGGAGAGATGTAAATTCGTGCACTTATTAAATGCAATCATGTCTCAATATTGACAAAACATTAATCTTCCAACATTAGTAAATCCCGAGATATAGGACCTCAAAAATCGCTAAATTTCTCACTGACTGACAGATCATCAAAACCTTTTGGAAACTTCCCATTGATCTACAAGCTTGAAATTTGGTACATAGGTCCACCATAACAAACACTCAAAGGAATGCATATCAAAGTTTGAAGTTTTACACTTTAAAGGGGTTGTATTGTACAAAAAAACATTACGAAATAGGTACGTAGGATAGAACGTAGCAGCAGAACATACATAAGTATACTTAGCTTCGAAGTCGCAACAAATACTGATGAAAAAAACAATTAACAAAAGTCCCAACAAAAGCATCTTGTAAACAGGAGTCAAGTTCTCTGTGGCCGTAAAAAGTTGTGAGATCGAACAAAACACGGTCAAGTTCGTTAGCTTAGAAATACCTGTTGCAGTACTGAAAAAAGCGTTTGTAAAAATTAGTTTAATAGAAGACTATTTAATTTTTAAAGAGTTACATGGAGGGCTAGAATATTCAAACTTCGCCGGTACCTGACACCTTTTATGGCCATTGGTTTAAAAAGTAACGGGCAAGATTGAATAATTTAGCCCTCCATGTAACTCTTTAAAAATGAAATAGCGTTATTTTACTTACAAACTCTTTTTTCAGTATTGTAAGAGGTATTTCTAACCTAACGAACTTGCGCGTATTTTGTTTGATTTCACAACTTTTTACGGCCATAGAGAACTTGACTCCTGTTTACACGATGTTTTTCTCCCCCCACTGAGTCTCGTGCAGTGTAGAAGGTGTTTGCGGAGACTAGGAGGGGATTTGGAAAATGCCAAGAACAAAAGTATAAAGTCCCCGGTAGGACAGAAGGTGAAATAGATCCTATGTTCCTGGGCGGCAGGGTTTCAGTGGGTATAGCGAAATCAGAAAAAGGAGGGTTAGGGTCAATGTGAAATTCTGGATAGTGGAGGAACTGGTGTACAGTGGTAATGGGGAAACCTGTACTGTGCGGAACACAAAAAAATTTAGTCGTAACTAAATAAAATCTGTGTTTCGGCTATAGTTTTCTAAAATAATATAGCGACACTCTGGCTTTGGCAAATAGACTGTGAAATGTAAACATGAGAGATGCGCTATTTGCAACAATGCTATCTGCCCTAGAATTGAATATTTCGCGAAGATTGCTTACGAATGTGTGATTGATAACATAGAAGACTATAAGCTTGAAGCAAACTGGTCTTGCAACTAATTGAAGAACTAATCAAAATTAAAACATATTTGTGATGAGTAGACTCCGGACGTTTACGAAAAATTTAAATTTGTATTCGTCATTAATAATTTTATAATGTTTTTCGTCTAAAACAGGATACTTAAATATCTCCTCCAATTGTGGTGGAACAAAAAATATTTGAAGGAACCGTTATATTGCACTCAGTATTTGTTTCCGAAGGTCATTTTTCTCGAAGTTATCAAGGTCATCCGTGTTCTTTGATGCATAACTACATCTTTTTGATATGTAGAGTAATATGACCTTGAAATGATCTTAATCTTCGAAAATTGGCATTCTTCTACGTGAGACCACCTAACTATCTTTTCAGGTTATTGTGATGCAAGAAATATTTGTTTCGTAATGTGCGGTGTATCACTGGATCAAATATCTGGCTAGAATATTTTTTTTCGAATGGACATTTTTTCAAAGTTATCAAGGTCATCGATGTTTTTTGACGCATAACTACATTATGTTTTAATTTCATCGTGTAGCTGATAAAAAAATACATTTAGATGTGTGTAATAACATTACCTTGAAATGACTTTGATATTAGCTTGCTCGGAGCAACAAGATGAGTCATTTCAAGGTCATGTTATTATACATATCTGAATGTATTTTTCGATTAGTTATACGATGCCATAAAAAAATGTAGTCATGTATCAAAAAACATCGATGACCTTGATAACTTCGAAAAAAATGATCATCGGAAAACAATATTGTTTGCAGTATACCGGTTTCTTCAAACCATTCAAATAGTATAGAAAATATTGTTTGTATCCCCACAGTTGGAAGAGATGTTTAGGTGTCCTGTTTTAGTCGAAACACGCTGTATATTAATACCCTCGAAATCTTTTAAGTTGCACTTGCACATTTTCGTTGTAAAGTCATGAAATCCGGAGTCTAGTAATGAGAATCGTGATGAGCAGAGAACGACAAGTATTAAAGGGGTTGAACTTGTTCAAGACAAATTCCAGATATTCCCGTATCAAAGTGTCGAGCGTTTGAAATACATGCCGGTGAGAATTCAACGTTTCACTCTAAACCACTTAATAATGCCGCTCAAGTCTTTGGCAAACCTCTGATAATGGAAGGCGAATAAGAAACTCGATAGAAGCTATTGCTTGTTTCCCCGCTAATCATGTTACTCTTTTATCCGACCTACATCCTCGAGAACTGAATGAAAGTTAATTCGTTACGTCAGGATGATCGATATATTTTTCAATGAACACCTTGAATGTACGCAAACAGAGACCCCTTTTATTTTCTTCAGCCACCTCTAGTTGGAATTTCTTTTCTCCGATCCATCAATTTGCAACTCTGCAATTTCAATGAACATTCTAATATAATTACGATCGAATCGCCGATTTTGATGCGAATTGCATTGTGGAATTTTTCTCTGTTACAGAGATCATTGCCGGTCCCATTCCCACCAGGCGAATTACTCCACTGCGGGCCAATCGATCAGCAGTATTTATCCGACGGAATTTAATCCGAAATCGTCGTATCAGGCGGATCTTTATAGGAATGGAACGAGCGTTGGTTGGAAAAACAAGACTTACGGGGCGGTGGAAGTTGCACCGGGTGCACCCCCGTCGTGTTTTCACGAAGAGGAGACATTGTTGTGCCACGGTAATCACTCGGAGCCCTGCCCGAATTCAAACACCAGCCTTCTTGGCCTTTTGCTGGCGCTCACCGTGCACTCGATGCTCGAGGGGCAGGCGATCGGTTTACAGAAAACAACCTCGGAGGTACGTGATACGCAATATTTAATTAGGGGACGGTTATCGAATTTTCTAAATAATTTCCAAACTAAAGACAAATCTTTCGTTGGAAATATCGCTCTTTTTTGTAGTTGGACCAACAGTCAGGGCGAACGTTGGGCCAACGATTACACCCAACCTAGAGTCAACGTTACTATAAGACGAATCTACAGAGCCTAAATTCTGATTTTCTCTTTAATAGTTATTTTTATGGTATATCATAAATAATATACATATTAAAAATGTATTTTCAAGTACATGCCTTATCGCTGAACCTACAGATGATTCTTGTTCGTAGATGCTATGAGTAGGACTACTAGATACGTTAATAAATTAAAATTAAAGTATCTAAAAAAGGAAGACCCATTTTGAACAAATCCAAAAGGGTTTTCTTATAGTACATGAACACCCCGTTGCCTTTCCCTTGGGAGATGGAAAAATTAAAGAAATGAAAAAATTCCAAGGCTGCTCCCAATAAATTTTAAGTATATTTAGAAATACGAAAAAAAATTAATTTGGAATACAACTTATTTTTGGTTGCAACAACACTTCTGGCGACTGTTAGGCGATATATTTAAATGTTGACAAATTTTCATTGAGCCAATGTAGTATCAATCGTTGTAAATTTCACGTGACTTAACCGACTGTAATATGTGTAGGCCCAACGTTGGTTATTTGCCGGCAAATTGATGTAATTTTTCGTCAATGGCCCTACGTTGGACATTCGCCGGTAAATTGACATATTTTTTCGTCGTTGGCCCTACGTTGGGGATTTGTCGGCAAACCACTAACCATTCCCCAACAAATTCCCAACCGTGGGTCACCGTTGGTCAACCGTAAATGCTACTAGGGTTGGGAATAGAAAAGGATTCAATTGTTATTAGGTTAAATAATCAATTATGTCGATCGTAATTGTTACATATTTAATTTGTTGCTGATTTCGGCGCAAAGTTTCGATCAATTAATAACTATTTAATTAGCAATTTTGCAATTTGAACTTTTTCTTCCCTAACGTTTTGGTACTGGTTTGGACCCTTTTCAAAGGAATTTTGCGTTAAACTGCAAAATTGCTAATTCAATAGTTATTAATTGATTGAAACTGTGCGCCGAAATCAGCAACAAATTAAATAGTTGTAAGGTTAGCATTAACACTGTCCAACACCTTTTGTTCAACGATTACTATTCGGTGATTCTTATATAGTTTTCTGTCATAATGAATTACTTTCGGATATTTGCCTAAATATTTGCGAATTTCTTTGAATTTTACGAGAATCGTTAAAACCATTTTGGTGAAGTGAGTGTGGGTATCCATTGCTCATACGGCGTATCCTTCATTTTCCATGGATGAAGAATAGAGCATGATAGATTCGAGGTATGGCAATGATTAAACGGTGGTATGCGATCCTAGCACGGTTTATTCCCTTTGAAGGCTCACATATCACTCGCTCACTGACTATCCTCTTTCGCGATATCCGTCGATCGATTCGGGATGATATATACGCTGTGTGTTCGAAAAACCATCCAAAACAAGTCTATTCATCTCTAAATGTAAATAGAGAAGTTCTTTATCATTTTCAAATTCGACGCTCTGTTATTTTTAGAAATACTTTATATTTATTTCTATCCATTCAACACTAGGCTTACGGAAGTTTAAAAATAACTATTTCACATTGTTTTGTAAACATAAAAATATATAAAAAAAACTTTTTAAAAACCACGCTTATATTAGAATGCAATAAAAAGAAGAAAATAATGTTTTTAGATATAACTATAAATAAAAACTTGGTGCGCTAAACTATATTAACATAATCTTTTTGGGCGCTCCACCCTTTTATTTATAGTGACTAATATCTAAAAATATTATTTTCTCCTTTTCAGTGCATTCTAATATAAGCGTGGTTTTTCAAAAGTTTTTTATATATTTTTTTATTTTCTACTTTTTAGTAAGTATTTAGTAAGGCCCGTTTACCGAGCAGAACCGCCAGTCCTTGTCGCCCCCCCCCCCCACCCCGCCCTACCTTAACCAAACCAACCCAGTAAGTAAACTGAGCTCCTTCGGTGCGAAGTGGGAAAGTGGATCAGGGTTGGAGTTGGAGTGGGAACGCGTAGTGGAGTAGGGAGCGCGCGGAGTGGGAATCGATACACGCGATGAAGTACCACCGAACGTCACGCGGCGAAGGGTGAAATGGAATATTTAAAAATATTGTTTAAATCCTAAACGCACAGTCTTTTTAAAGCTTTTTTTTCATATTGCATTGTCATCTAGTTCTGAGCTGTTGAAAATTTCAAGTGTTTAGGTCATCGGGAAGTGGTTTAAAATTCGATTTCAAGATTTGACTCATACAACGACAATGACAACGATAACGACGACAACGTAAAAAGAATGTGGTCAATCCAAATTTCTGACCATTTCTCTCATAGTATACATCCCAAGAAATAAATTGAATGATTCCTCATGAAAACATCTTTACAAACTTAATGATCGCAAATAAAGAATATTAAGTGTTAAGAAATGTTTGTATCTCTTCGTTTTAGGTGTTGCTTCTGGTTGGAGCAGTGGCCTCGCACAAGTTCGTCGTCGGCTTTTGTTTAGGCTTGGAATTAGCCGGCGCGAATAGTTCTGTCTTCAAGTTGGTGCTTGCAATATTCACCTTCTCTGCCGGGTCTGCGGTTGGCATTGGAACCGGAATGTTAATGCTTAGGGTGTGTGCACAATCAATTTTTAATTAAACAATTTATTTCTCTATGGTCGATCAATAATTTCGGTGCTAGAAAATGTTGAGTTAATTTTCAAGAATTGTTTGAAAATGTTGAGTTAATTTTCAAGAATTGTTTGAAACTGTTGAGTTTATTTTCAAGAATCGCTAGAAAATGTTGAGTTGATTTTGAAGAATTGCTTGTAAATGAAGTATTGGTTACGGAACATGTTAACACGTGATTATTACAGATGAAGCATGAATGGCTGAAGGTCTGCCTGCCAATTCTGCAAGGTCTAGCCGGAGGATCGCTGCTGTTCGTGACAGTCAGTGAAATTCTACCTAGGGAAAGAGCAAGATGGCACAAGAGCCCAAGACGTTCTGCTGGGATTGTGCAGTTTTTCTCCGTGGTTCTCGGTTTCACAATTATATTCGTGATAAATAACTATGTAGGCGGGTGATGAAAGAAATCAGTGATAGAATAAATTCTTTACAAAATACACAAGCTAGGCTAGAACCCAGTAAATATTCAATTTAACACTAAACCTACCGACCATCAAAATGTGCACTAGCTGAGGGGAAAATAAAGACAACGACTGAAATAAATTGCCTCAGGGTAGCTATTCTTGTTTCCGCATAAATATAAGAGCAAGTACGTGTAACGTTATTGGGAGAGTCGTGTCAGAATAATAGAAGGGTTGAATGGAGGAAAATACATACTTTAAAGATTGAAAATAGAATACTCTAACAAATCAATACGTCGTTCTAATCGACGGCCATTTTCTTCCCGTGCAATCTTTACGTCTGGCAGATGGGGCATTGGAAAATGTACCAGAGAAATATTAAAATGGTTCTGTTCGATTTAGCTGCAGAATAACATATGCGAATTTTTGCAAATGGAAAAATTGAAGAAATTAACTAGTGGCTCTTGGAGCTAATTTGTCCAATCCAACACTTCATATTGGAGATTCATTATAGCAGATTTTTATGCAAAATAAAAGTTTTTTGAGTGAATCCGACAAAACAGAAATATTGAATGAAAATTTCCCAAAAATTCTTAAGTCGGCTGTCGAATGACAGAGATTCGATACAAAATTGATTTAGACATTTCTTAAGTCTATTGTAAATGGTAGGAATTACAACGATTGTGAAAATATTCAGCGCATCACTGCCGAGAACTAATTTCTCCAAAATTTGTCAAGAACTCGGTAGAGAACTTTCTAGAATAAAATATTGCATGAGTGGCTTCATACTTTGTAATGCAATATCTCACTGCACCAACTTCTAACGAGATGAAGACTTTCAGGTCCATGTACGGCCACGAAATTTAGGGAACCTTGACATCATCTCGTGAAAGATAAGTTTTACGTTTCTGGATATCTGATTCCCTTATTTTACAGAAATGATTAAAGCAGAAATTTGACATGAAATTGCCAGAAACAGAAATCTGTAAAATTTTAAATACGTTTAATGCGTTTGAAGATTAAAAAATGAAGAATTAAATTATTGAAAGTTTAAGAATAACACTTATTCTCGTTTCCTATATATTTATATGGCCTGACAGATGCCAGATGGATCTTCTGACCGGTTCAAGACGACGATCGCAATACAAAGAGATTATTTATCAGTGCCTCTTTCTACATTTCGAGTGGTTCAGAGATAATTCGAAGATAATGGCAACAGCGATAATCTGGATGAACTAATGTCAGTATGATTCAGTAAGCTGTAGAAACTTTGTAGTCCAAGATTGTTTAACTAGCATTGCATTCAATTCGAGAGTGTGTGAGACCCCTGTAAAAGCATTTACAGAAATAACGATTAATTTTCCAAGGGCTAATATGCAAAGAAACTTCGATGATAAATGATAAACCTGTCGCGATTCATAAAGATCTATTATCGCCTTGACAGTAGTTCTTACTGATGATAGTTATGGAATTTTCCAATTCTCTCGTGTTATAAAAATTTTATTAATTGCAACATAAAAATTCATTGCAATATACAATTACAATACTTCTTTATTTTATCAATAATTTTATCGAGTTCGAGAGAATGCAATATAATTAAATTTTTTTAATGTTTTCATTACCTTACATTTTTGATGTACTCGTTTGCCATTTTAATAAATAAGATAATTATTGCGAAAGGGTGGCCATACTCCGATTTTGATGAAATTTAAATATATTATAGGTTTTGACATTTTAAACAACTTTTTCCTGTTCCAATATAGGGGGATCGCTTTTAGTTTTCGAGATATTCGAAAAAAACTATTGCTAATACTGTATTGAATTTTCCGTATTCTAGCACGCTCCGTGGCAACGTAAGGCTGCTCGGGCGTCTGTTAATTTTTTTTTGTAAACACGTTGTGATTCTTTTAAGTTCCTATGCGTGGTCGGGCCAGCCTGATGGCCGCGGCCCTCTTCGTTCCCTCCACAACCTAACCACAACACATTCTGATCGCTTGTAGTGGAAAAATCATCGGAATAGAATGAGCTGTGAAAGAGTTAGGTCGTGGAGGGGGCGGACAGGGTCGGCATGACCACGCATACGAAAATCGAGGAGTAGTCTTTCCAAATTGAAAGCTGATCCTATATATGTATGTATGTATGTATCATACTATATAGAGTTAGACCCTGTTTTCTGTCATCCTCACAACGTGTTTACAAAAAAATGTAAACAGACGCCGCGTCGAAGCGGCCTTGCATTGTCCCGGATCGTGCCAGAATACGGAAAATTCAATACAGTATTAGCGATAGTTTTTTGCGAGTATCTCGAAAACTGAAAGCGACCCCCCTATATTGGAACAGGAAAAAGTTGTTTAAAATGTCGAAACCTATAACATATTTAAATTTCATCAAAATCGGAGTATGGCCACTCTCTTTCGCAATAATTACCAACAGCAATTCAAATGAGAATTATAATAAACATTTTCTGACGGAAACGCATTACCACATTTTTCATCGAATACATTTTTACAAACGAATATTAATAGCAATTAAAATTGCTCGCACGAAAGAGTGAACCATCGAACCGAAAGTTTCACAATTGTGTTATAACAAACGAGCAGTAATATTTCCACGTAACTTATACTATACCTGGGCCAGGACAATGCAACATCGGAGTTGCAATGTTCTAGTTGCGTGCGCTCAATTGCCGAGAACAATGCAATATTTACGGTTATTACACTACGATCGTGCATTTTCACAACAGAAGTTTTTAATACGATCGGGATATTTATAGTTTGTCAGGGCAACTTGAATCGAACTTTTTATTACGTGTTCTGTTCCTTCCATTGATAAATGATATTTCAGAGGCGTCGCGTCGGTGCATGATTGAACTGGCCGTGTGGCCGTTATTGAAAGACGCATTGGAAAAAAAAACGAATCCGAGTAAAATCTTTCTGAAGAATGCGAAACAAACGATTTACTGGAATGTTGTACGAAATAACCTGCTATTTCTCTCAATAATTTTATTCGCTCGAACAAAGACCTGTTCGGATTGTTTATTTAATCAAGCAAATATGCACGACGAATGGATTTGAAAAAAACGCTGGGTCCAGACGCGCAAACGAGATTTCGCACCTTATAGCAGCAGTTTAGAATAAAGCTGAATTATCCGCGAGTGTTTGAAGCGCGAAGTTCTTCCTCGACGCGACGCGCAATTTGCTAAATGGAGAGCTGTCTTTTCACCGGTTCTCTCTTTCATGGTAAAAAAAAACACTTCAACGATCCGAGCGGTAATTGCAGCCCGATTATAAAGTCAGCTTGAACGTCCGAGCGTTCGTTCCTTGCGCAAAATTTTTCGCGGGACGATTGTTCGGACGCAAAATTAAGCCCGGGAGAATTCAATCCATTAAAGGCTAACTCGAAATCCTGCGGCTACGGATGCGGTTCAGATCCTTTTGTTTCGGTTATACTCCACTTATGAGATCGTGCTTCTAATGCACGCGAGGCTGCAGTCTATCTCATCGCGATTAAAAACGCGACCGTAAATTTAAATCTAATTGTTCCTCGCTGACAAACACGGAGTTGGAAACGCTTTGTTCCGTCGTTTTCAAAATGGCGAAAATGTTATTACCCGCGGAATTTTATGCGAGATGAAACTTGTTACGTGAAATGTGATGTTTTTCAAATCATTTTACTGGGTCGTGCAAAAATATACCATCAAGCATCGGTATTCGAGTTATTTATTCAGTAATCTATTAATGACAAATATTTACTTATGTCGATAGTAGAATTGTTAAATATTATCCATAACATAAATGTTACCGGCGCACTGGCTCGATCAATTGTTATTTTAGAAATACTTTTTGCAAATTACAACAACGTTTTCAACGTTTCGATTTTACTTGAGATCATTTTCAAGAAATAATTCTATTAATGATCTGTGATAACATTAAATGAGAGTGATACGTACAATGTAATTGCACAATTGGAATATGATAGATACGATTCAAAAATTTCAAAGCAACGCATTCTAAATTTTGAAAGATCTGCATCGTTCTCGGCATTGAATCCGAGAGATTGGTTAGGCGAAACGCCATAAGATCGTTGATGTAGGTCAACCAGGGACGCGCGAAGGTTCTATCGACTTTAAACTTCCTAATAAGGGAACGAAACACGGGTTCGCCACGTAACAGGGCGGTTTTGAATGCCATGCAATTCAAAGACGAGCACTGAACTTGTTCCGAAACAGATACAATCGCGTCGTAGAGAGGCCGTGCTTATCTGTCGCGTCGGTGGCCTGCAAGTTTTACGGCTTTGTAATATTTCCGAAGGGAAAATCGATGGGGACCTCGATAGGAATACCCTGCAGAATCTCGGGAATCGCTCAACTCGAGCGTCGAACGACTAGCAATTAGACGGATATGAAATTTCGATACCATCATTGCTACTGAATTACTGGAATCCAGTTTCGCCGCTCTGTTCCGAATCCTTAATCGAATAGCGCTCCGCCCTCTTCCGACGATTTCCTGTTGTTCGTCCTTCTGCGGTAAAATAATCACGGCGAGAAATTAAATATTACTGTACAAAGTCTGCAGAAATTAATGTGGACCTTTGTTAGAGAATTTTGTTGTTTATTCGCCGGTGGAAGAGAAACGCGACAGATGTAAGATGCCTAGGAATAACGAGCTTGAATTTAAATAAGCATTTCGATTTATTAATATTCTTTTAATATTCTTATCACGTCTCTTACAATTTTTAAGTCTGTTCAACATTCTCCAAAAAAATAATCAGAACCTAAAAGCAGAATAAAATTTAATAATTGAGAAATAATTGGGAATTTTAATAATCTCTTTCAAAGCAGTTCAATCGAACGAGTAGTTCTAGAATATTTCTATAATTTTTTTGTGATATCTGAACCAAAAAAATTAGTGAATTCTAAGCGCCGATATCTTGGAAACTATGCGAGATAGCGAAAAACTGAATAAAATCAATCTTATGACACATTTGAACAGCTTGAATTTTCTATAGAGCTGTTTTTTTATCGCTAGGATGCATAGTTTCTGAGATATAAGAGAAAAACCGAAAAAAGGGATCTTGTACGTGTCCCCCAGTACCCCACTCACCTCCTAGGAGCGGAGACTTTTAGTATGTTTAGTTTACTTCCTAACTAGTGCGAACAAAGTCCTAAACCCAAAAATTATGTTCTTTCCATTTCCCTCTACAAGTTTTCATTTACTGGAATATTAACGGTTGAAAGAAAAATTGAAAATACTAACAGTTTATTTTGAAGCAATTCTTCATTTACATTTCCTAATAAACAGTAAAATGAATGGAACACCCTGCATAATGAACGTTAAATTGAAACGTTGATCAGGCTATAATGGTTCTTCTCGGCAGTATTCGGAGTCACAAGGAAACCGGTACTGTGATTTCAGTGACATAATGCAACTATCGAGTCTGATACCAGTCTACCGCGTCGAACATACCGAGCACAATGGTACTCTAAATGATTACGTAAAGGCTGCGGAATAATAGAGGCGAGTTTAATGAGATTTGACTTCGCCCGATACATTACTCGAGGAAACTTCACCACAATGACTTCTGTTCGTCGACTTAATTTTTGCGAGAACAATAAGCCTGAAATTGCCGAGGCAAGAAGTGTACCTTTTGCGTATTGTTCTTCTGTCGATTGTTCATTGTACCGTGAGGCAGGTATACATGGAAGGATTCACATAAATGTCTACGTTTGTTCTATCGACTCTGGGTAATTCTTTTTACCACGCTTATATTAGCTTGCCGAGTTGTCATTGTCAAATCTTGAAATTGAATTTCAAACACTTCCCGATGACCTAGAGACATGAAATTTTAAACATAGTTCAGAACTGGATGACAATGCAATATTCACAAAAAAAGCTTCAAAAAGACTGTACGTTTAGGATTTAAACAATATTTTTAAATATTCCCCACTCCGCACGCTCCCCACTACACTACATGTTTCCACTCCGATTCCAACCCCGTTCCACTTTCTCACTTCGCACCGAAAGAGCTCAGTTTACTTACTGGGTTGATTTGGATAAGGTAGGGCGGGGTGGGGTGGCGGCGACAAGGACTGGCGGTTCTGCTCGGTAAACGGGCCTTACTAAATACGCTCGGTAGTAAAGACTAAAAAGTAGAAAATAAAAAAATATATATAAAAAACTTTTGAAAAACACGCTTATATTAGAATGCACTAAAAAGGAGAAAATAATATTTTTAGATCTTAGTGACTATAAATAAAAGCGTGGAGCGCTAAACTATATTAACATAATCTTTTTGGGCGCTCCACCCTTTTATTTATAGTGACTAATATCTAAAAATATTATTTTCTCCTTTTCAGCGCATTCTAATATAAGCGTGGGTGTTTTCAAAAGTTTTTTTATATATATTTCTTTATTCCTATAGAGGAAACGAAAGTTCTGATGACAAGGCAACAAAATGTTTTATGGAACAAAAACCAACAAAAATATATTATACAGCAGAAAGATGGCACAACGTCGGATTATAGAATTCATCTGCATAGCTTCAGCAGAATAAACACCGCGTGAATAACTTTACATAGCGAACTAGAATGCAACAACCTGCAAATTTGGATATCAATTTCTCAGTTTATGCAATATAACATCGACAAACATTGCTTATAAATATCGTAGAAAACAATCAATATGCAAAAACGGGATCGCAGCTGTTTCACAATAATGTTTCTCAGTTATATAAATTATCATGCAGTGTACAAGTACAGAAATTAGATAAGCGTATTTTTCTGGCGTTGAGTTTGTCGAGGAGAAGGTTGTACGATGTGCAATCAATAATTTGATCGTGATTGCTTGAGTAATTTCTACACCGGTTTTAATTGACAGTGGGGATAAGTTGTTCTTGATTGACTAGCGATAACGTCAGCAACGGGTCCACTTACGAGGTACATCAATATTCTGGATTGGGATCGTAAATAATATAGTGCGAGACAGATAGTATTGACGCAAACAGCGTTTTGATTGACGCTACGTGACGATTCAAAAATGCGTAACATCAACCAGCAAAGGGTCCACCAGGGTAAGCATGTTCCAACGGCCCCGGCCACAATTTTTATTGATATTTTCTGGAAAATAATGGTTTTAGGTTAAAGGATTACCCCCTAAAATTGTAAGTTGCTAACCCTTCATATAAGGTTGCTAACCCTTTCTATAAGGATGATATGAAGGAAAGTATCCTAAACTGTATCATTTTTTTCTCGGTTATTAATTAAGATATTCAGATAAAAAAAACATATATTTTTTCACAATTGTGATCAAATTATTAAGGTTAGAAAAAAATCATTTAATTTTTTAGGGATGGCAATTGCAAGCAACCCTTTGAGTTACCACTTCCAAAAAATTCAAGAACAATGTTCTGTTACCTGTGTAATATACAATACCAAAGTTTCAAAAGATCCAGAGACGAATTCATTTAAAATGAAACAGCATACGCGCCAAGGAAAATTTTGAAATAGAAGATTCTCAATTAGTAGTCAGTTTTTATGGAACAAATGTTAGACATGAAAAAAGTAAAAATAATGTATATCCTTTGATATCATATCATATCACATTTGATCATTTGATCACATTTGATACCATAAAATCATATTCTGGACAGATGAAAACATCATTATGTAAACCGTTTACAATTTGTACAACAAATGGATACATTATTGACATGGTGGGACCATTTAATGGTACCATGAATGTTGCATTAATCATGAAATATTATTAGAAAATCCTAACGGAATAAGTTCTCTTTTACAACCGAATGATTTTTGCGTTGTGGATCGCGGTTTGCAGGTGTTGTCGAACATATGGAAAGTAAAGGATATAACGTTTTAATGTAATATCATATGTTTTTCAATATTTAACCATGTTCCACCAATCCGATCGTCTTGAAACTTTGGTATATGTGTATTAGATAGACAACAGAAGATTGTTCTTGAATTTTTTGGAAGTGGTGGCTCCAAGTGATGTTTGCAATTTCCATCCCTAAAAAATTAAATGATTTTTTTCTATCCTTAATCATTGTGGCAGTGGTCACTCGAATGGGTTGCTTGCAATTCCCACCCCTAAAGAATTAAATGATTTTTTTCTACCCTTAATAATGTGATCACAATTGTGAAAAAATATATGATATAAAAGAGGCAAGTTTGAGTATTTTCGTTTTTTTTTTTTTATTTGAATATTTTAATTAATAACCTAGAAAATAATTTATCAGTTTAGGGTATTTACCTTCACACCACCCTTATATGAAAGGTTCGCAACATAAAATTTTAGGGGGTTATCCTTCACCCTAAAACCATTGTTTTCCACAAAATATCAGTACAAAATGTGGACGGGGCCGCTGAAACATGCTTATCCTGCTAGACCCTTTCAGTGAACTATAGTGCGAGACGTGTTACAATATTACGCGTTCACTGGAATCTAATTTACGACTGAAGATATTCAACTAACAGTATTCCTCTAACTGCAGGAATTATTCAGCTCGATATACATATAATAGTAATCGGCAACTACAATTTACACGCGGAGCATACTACGTTCCATTAATAGTTACACGATTCTCAGCTCGCTGAGATCAGCAGTGGGTGCACGTGTTTCATCAGCACGATGGTGTAAGTGTATACCACGTTGGATCATCCTCAAGGGAAACGACGATATAGTACAATTGCATTGAAATTGTGGTTCTGATGCTGTTCGAGAAATGTAGCGAATAAATCAAATTGAAATGTTCTCGCTTCAAGTGATTGTCAATATTACATTAAGGGTTGTACTTTTCCTCAAAATAAATAAAAGATTATCGAATAAGAATCGTTAAATTCTTTGAATATTTTTATAACGTTATGTACGACCTTTCTACCACGCTTATATTAGCTTGCCGAGTTGTCGTTGTCATTGTGTTGTATGCGTCAAATCTTGAAATCGAATTTTAAACTACTTCCCGATGAGCTAGAGACTTGAAATTTTCAACAAGGCTCAGAACTAGATGACAATGCAATATTCAACAATTTTTTTTAAATACCTGTGCGTTTAGGATTTAAACAATATTTTTAAATATTCCCTTTAGCTCCTCGCCGCGCGACGTTCGGTAGTACGTCACACAGTGGTGCCGGGGCGGCCAAAAATCGATTTTATAAATTTTCGATTAAAAAAAAATTATTTTTGTATTACTTAATAGTGAATGTATAATGTGCCAAAGTTCAATTAAAAAAAATTTACGGAGATATAAGCATGGCAAGTAACCTATTTTTCTCTCTTGGGAATTTACCAGTTTTCAGCGCCATAGTTATTTAATTATTGCGTCTATAATTGAATTCTTACAGCTCTACAATTTATAGGGATTATTAAGCACACTTTATACTATTAACTGACACAAATAATTTTTCAATAAAGTTGTTTAACATTAACTAATACAGATTATTAGGAAGCCTCACACAAAAATTCAATAGGTATTTTTCTGACAATATATAGTGACCTCTATATAAATAATTTATGTAATATAAAAAAATTGTTGTTAAAATTTTTTATACAAAAAGGATTAATAAATCATATAAATTTTTCTTTATTATTTAAAAATATTCCTTAAAAATTTTTTTACTTTAAACCCCAAATAATCGTAAGTTCCGCGCGATTAATTCTTGGGAATTCTAAAAGTTGATATTTAATTTCAAATTGCGGCCAAGGTTGTTCGAAGTTGCCCGAAATTTTTTACACAAAGTAAGTTCAATATTACTTAATGTTTAATAATTATTTGAAATTTTTTTTAGCTATTTAAGCGTCGTACTTGTGGCAACCTATCCAAAAAGTTTGAAACAAATTCGTTGGATAATTTCGGTTTTACGGATTTTTTACCGCTTTTTGGTAATTTCGCACCACTGTGCGTCATCGCGTGCAGCGATCCCCACTCCGCGCCCTCCTTACTCCACTACGCGTTTCCACTTCGACTCCAACCTCGCTCCACTTTCCCACTTCGCACCGAAGGAGCTCAGTTTACTTACTGGGTTGGTTTGGAGAAGGTAGGGTGGGGTGGTCGACAAGGACTGGCAGTTCGGCTTGGTAAACAGGCCTTATTAAATACGCTCGGTAGTGAAGACTAAAAAGTAGAAAATAAAAAAGTATATAAAATTTTTTTTGAAGAACTACTCTTATATTAGAATGCACTAAAAAGGATAAAATAATATTTTTAGATCTTAGTGACTATAAATAAAAGCGTGGAGCGCCTACGAAGATTACGTTAATATAGTTTAGCGCTCCACGCTTTCATTTATACTTTTTAGTGCATTCTAATATAAGCGTGCTTTTTAAACAGTATTTTTATATATTTTTTTCGTTATAAACACATAAAATAATAATTAACTGACGCGTTTAACTTGCAACAGGTTGATTAATTCGCTACTCGAGTCGTCTGGCGAGCGTAATCCCTGTTACAGCAACAATTTACCATCGCGTTCATTAGCGTGAAGTTGTTGGTGTCTCCACGGTAAGATTAGCATTAAATTCGATTAGGCGTTTAGGGGCAGGGCCCTAAAGCGAAACAAGATTTTGCGAGAGCACGACAACAGGCGAGAGTTCTCCGTAAAGGTCGGATCTCCTTTGCGCGTCTCGACGCAGCGTTTTGTTATTCCAGCGTCATTTATACCCCATTTGTCATACTTCACACCAGAACTGCGTCTAGACGCGTGCGTCTACGCCAAGAAATATTCTTGTGAATCATGGCTTCCCAAATGTTGGAATTTACGGACACATGCGTTTCTGCATGTACTGAGTGACGCAAATCCCTTATAATAGGGTCATTTCACGCAAAAACGGACATATTTTCGAGTAAAATTTCGGATTTTGTTCAAATTTAAATATCTTGTAATTTTGAATAACTTATGAACGAATCTCAAAGGATTTTTTGATATCTTAAAAATTGTTGATTTCACAAAGGTGTAAAGAAACGTGTCAACCTTTTTT